>OZ012691.1:3917772-4122772 GCA_963942565.1 Maea johnstoni | reverse complement strand
AAAATTCAAATTACATTTATATCAAAATGCAAGATATATTCTACAATCTCGATAAATCATTTTCCAAAACATAACATAGCAATATATATATATATATATATATATATATATATATATATATATATATATATATATATATATATATATATATATATATATATATATATATATATATACATATATATATATATATATATATATATATATATATATATATATATATATATATATATATATATATATATATATATATATATATATGTATGTATATATACATACATACAGAAAACCTCACCTCAGATATATAGAACCACATATAAATTTCTGAGGTAACCAAAAACTGAATTACGTTTTTAACATTTAAACAGATAGGAATGATTTGGGACCTGTTCTTTTGTCTGGGATACATGAAAATCCAGAAAAGGCTGGTAGGTGGTTGTCTTAACTTTAATCATGGCTGATTATAGAATATCATGCACAGTGTCCACTTAATACAATCATTTAAGTACAGTACAGTGCAACAGGTTGCTTTAGTATCAACTCCACAGACCCAAGTCCCTTTCCCAAATCATTTCCCCATAAGAGTTCGCAAATTTCAAACAATGAAAAAAAGGTACTCACATATCCACTTCTTTGGTATATCCCGGGGCATCATCATACATAGACACAGCTAGTACCTCTGGTGCTAAATAACCTGGAGTACCACACAGATCTGAAAAACACAAAACACACACATACATAGATTGGTATCTAGATATTATAGATTGATTATCTTTATTTCAGGTCGCTAATAATTCAAAACACAAGCTGCCACGGCTCTTGGCGAACTACAAAATAACAATTAAAGTATAACATTCAGGGTGTAACAGCAATATAAATAATAAATAGATCAAAACAGTAGAATTTTGCAAATGGACTAGTTCTGTATTATCTACATATGATACCTAAATGCATGCCTGCACCTGTACTACATAAGGGCTTGTGGCCTACTGTTGGCCATTTAGTTCACAGAAGTGCCATACATATTTCCAACAACCCTCCTAGTATACTACTATGCAATCTATCCACAAGGGATGACATCTAAATATGGCCCGGGAGGCAGGCTGCAATGTTGAAATATCTCAAATATACATGCAGAAAATAAACAATTCCAAATTTTGAACAGCTCCAAAAGTATTATGAAAATACTCATGTTTACTTGTAATGTATTTCTGAACCCATTAATGCCTAAAGATCTACTTTACCAGCGCCCAAAACTGCCAGAGTATTTGGGCGATATCTCTCTTACAAAAGCAATATACAGAAAATATTTGAAGGGGAATTGTCCATTAGAATTAGCGAGAGTATATGTTTCGTGTCCAGACAGCAGAAATACTCATTAAACTATCCTACCATCCTCATTCTGTATACTGCAGCTATTTATGGCACAGATCAATGAAGGAGAATTATGTAACACCGTCTGCTCATCATATATTATTATTAGCCCAGGTCAATATCTGTGGCTGACCATGCTGGAACGATGTGAATAATATATCAATGAGATTAACACCTCCTGTTTTTGTATAAAACTATTAGGAACAATACTATCATTGAAGCAGTTATGTAAGCTTTTCGCAGGAAAAATTGAGGCGATTTCTGTGATATTATCTTCTAAACAGGACTCCCTCACAGATGTCATACAAGTTCATTAATATAGATACTAGATAATAATATCAAGTTGATTAAATGAATTAACTAATAAATGGATAGATCAAAATAATGAATGAAAATAGTGCATGAAACAATTAAGGAATGAATGAATGAGTTAACAAATGAATACATAGGTAGTTGAACAAATGAAAACAATATATGTATATATATATATATATATATATATATATATATATATATATATATATATATATATATATATATATATATATATATATATATATATATATATGAACATAGGCAAATGAATAAATAAATATTAAAGTAAACAAATAAATTAATGTATCTATAAAGATAAATACAAAAAAAAATGAAAAGACAAATAAAAAGATCAAAGTGAAAAAGAGTTATTCTTTACCTGTTAGTTCTTCTCCTTCTGCTAACACACAGGCAAATCCAAAGTCTGATAACTTAACATTCAGATCATCATCTAATAAAACATTCTCAGGCTGAAAAGATAAGAAGAAAATATCATAAGTTAAAATAATGTTTATATTGAATGACGACTTGGTATCATTAACAGAAAAAATGGAATATATTGTAAAATCATTGCCAAAAGACAACCCTAATGAAGAAACTTCTTCGTCAAAATGTTCATTCCCTTCCAAATTAAGTGAATTGAGGTAAGAGATAAGACTGAATGTGTTCAGTACAGCAGACCAACCTTTATCCAGAGACAAAATGAACATTTTCAGCCATCCAGGCTCTATGCACAGAGCACTCAATTTTTCGGACAAATTTGGAAATATCAAAAATATTTACAGAAAGACTTTCCCTCAAAAATATTTATGATAGCTTTTAAAGGTATATCTTCCTCACGACCAGTCAGACTAGTCCTACAGCTCAGGAGTTGTGTGTATATATGGGTGATACGATACAGTTATGGTTCACTGCACTGCACTAGAACCACCCTTTGCTGAGAAAAAGATTCAGATCCTGTTCAGTTTAAGTCGTTTTCATAGCATATGGTGAATGAAATATGCATACTGAATTTCAATGACATGTAGTTAAATACTTTTTTCTCCATGGTATGGAATACCCTTCAAATATATATGCACTTTATTTTTTGATGAATAAATTAAATGGATTCTCAGCATATGAAGAAAGAAATAGGCACACTCATTTATACATAGTCCAGTTTTTTCTACTCTGCGGTATAGACTAACCTTTAAGTTTATGTGCACTATTTTATTTTCATTAATAAAATTCATGGATTCTCAGCATATGGTGAAAGAAATAGGCACTCCTATTTCATTTATATATAGTCAAGTATTTCTACTATGCGGTATAGACTAACCTTAAAGTCTCTGTGCACTATATTTTTGATGAATAAATTTCATGTATTCTTCGCATATGGTGAGAGAAATAGGCACACTCTTATTTCACTCATACATAGTCAAGTATTTCTACTATGTGGTATAGGCTCACCTTTAAGTCTCTATGCACTACATTTTTTTCATGTATAAATGCTATGGATTCCAGTAGTTGTCTCATAATCAACCTGAAAAATAGAAAAGAGGACAGGGATGAAACTAAACATTTATCTCAAGTTTGATGGAAAAACCAAACATTCAATAAAATGGTACAATATGTTTACCCTTGGTGCCATGGGTGCCATATGTTATTTTATTTGGAAACTACCTGTGACCTGCTTTTTATAATGGGGTCACAGCGTCTGTACCCAAACCTCATTCTTGGAACTGATACCACAGTGTCCAGTTACTTGGGATTCAGGAATCAACATCATAAAAGTAGCTCAAAAGCTAGATGCAGTTGGAGAATACTGTGACCCTACTAGTCATGCTAAATACAGTGTGTATAAGATTTCCCTCAGAGGAAAGTGTGGATAAATACCCAGAATTACCTAATAAAACTTTCCAGTTCATTAATAAGAAGCCCTGAACACAGACTATAATATGGAATTTGTAACATGGAAATGAGGGTAAGGAGGAAAAAATGACTCATCATGACGGTACATTTTCAATCAAGTATGTTATATATACTTCAGCTGTGGCAAATATCATACCATAATAAGTAAACAAATATTTACTTTTCCAACACAGAGATGAATTATATTGCGCATCACCCAAGCAAGATCATTATGAGTTAAGCTTTTATCTTTCATGAAGTTTGTGGACTGGTAAAAAATGAAGTTTGATCAACAAACACTTATATTAATGATGATTTTTTTCCTACAAGGTACATGCGGATCAAAATTCATAATGTAAAGCTCCGTACTATAACTTATACAGCTAGACACAAGTTAATGGAACTTGCTTGGGAATGTACAGCAAATTTTCAATTTTGCAGAGAAGGCCTGTCGCAAAGAGAGGCTGGAAGGGTCCTGGCTTTATTAAACTATGACAATGTGCAGCGCCTTTGAACATTTTATAAATGGAAATGGCGCTATATAAATTCCAATTATTATTATTCAAGTCCCTGCGTTATGTGTGATCTTACCTTGTTCTCTTCTCTGACATAGTAACCACCTCTGTGAGGTAGTCGAAAAGCTCCCCCTTCTGACATCTGTAAAGATAAACATAGAGCATGAGTGCTGAATGGTGATGATTCAAAGCATTTAGTCCCCTCTCCTTTAGTCTTACCAGGGACGTATATATGTCAATTATTGAAAGCAAGTCTTCTCCCCCTTCGTCTCTGATGCACATACATACATATCTACCCCTGAAAGAAACCTGACTTTAATATAAAACAAAGAGAAAGGACATGATTGGTGCTTATCCAAAGTAATCCTCTACCCCTCAGACACATACACATAGATATCTACTTTGTGTTCGTTTTAACAGAGAGATTGATCTATATCATTGGTTTTAAGTGAGACTAAAGAGAAGAGACAACTTTAAGCACAAAAATAACCAAAACAGTTGCATTATATTTGTACAATAGGACTGCCAGAATCACCTTCAACCCCCTCATATCTGCTACACATGGATGATACAATAATGATGTTTACCTCTTCAGTAACTGCTGACAGTAGTTCCTAACTAATTGCTCGTCCTGTTGGGGTCTGAACCAGCACATCTTGTCCAGGTTTAATTGTATATAGACCAAAAAGATGCAGATATGATGTCTGTCCTCGTTGAGGGAAAAAATACCTTTGTTTCGGACCAATGACCAATCCTACTTCCAGGAAAAGTCCTCTACCTGACTCAATGATATTTCTCAGAAAAATAGGAGTAAGGTATTCTGTTTCTATTCAAGAAATAGAGGTATCCTGAATACAGAAATAAGTCCTCTCCACAACTCTATATAGAGTATGAGTCCCCCTCCTCTGTAGAATAGATGTATCCACCAAAACCAGTATACGGTTTATGAATTTTGTTCCAGAAAAAACAATGCCCCTTTATCCAGGATTCCTTTCCATAATGAAACAAAGTATCAGCTTGCTGTTTTGTGTTCTATCTCTAGTTATAACCACTTTTGTTATGCTCTCCTTCCCTACACAGTCTCAACTTAAATGGCACAATCTACACTAGTGAATTAAGCAATTCCCTCAACTCCCCAACCTTCACTCACAAAAAATCACCCTTAACCTGACATGGTACAGATCTCAGCCAATCAGAAGCCAGGAAAGTAGCACACCCATTGATACTGGGAACACATGTTTCATTGGGGCTCTCTCGCCACCAACATCTGACACAGATCATCACTGTAAGGTTATGTTAGGCTGCTGTGAAGATGCGCTATTGTTTGTCTTGGAGAATATTGTTATTTTGGTATGGATTTGTAGAGTTTTTAGCTTGATTATTTGGAAGGGTTTAAAAGTAACATTTGGAACTACCCCTATGTTAAATGTTATACAAGTACTTGTCAAGTTTCTATTCCAATCGAAAATCCTATATGTTGTGGCTACAATATATATTACACTACAAGTCTTGGGAACCGTTGAGCTTTCATATATCATTACTCTATTCATCCCTGTAGTGGCCGAAAAGAGGTGGCTATTTTGAACGATATTTCTCTTACAAAAGCAACTTTTAGATTCATTTGAAGGATGAATATACAAATCATCCAAATACTTTGTAATTCATGTTTTACTGCTTTTCAATGAAAACTTTGAACAAAAAATGGTTTACCCATTCTTGCCTGTAGCAGCCAAAACCGTTTGGTGCTATTTCACTGAACAAGTCCAGCAAATTATGTTGTAGGCTGACAGTATCATATGACAACACCATAGAAAGATAATTAGTGAGATCCTGAGAATAAGATGAGATGAATTTCACTCAATATAAGTTAACTCAAAGCCAGATAACAACAAAATAAGAAATTAAAATAAAAGAATACACCACAACATAGAGCAAAAAAAAGAAGATGACACCCTACAGAATATCCCCGATATAACATTAAGGTAAAGGTGTGAGTGGCAGTCTTTTCTTACAAGGGTCACCTTGTTTAGAAATAACATGTATGTGGAAATTTCCTAAAATTGGCTGTTGAGTGTGTAGAACATTGCCCTATCCAACCCAGATACCTCAAGGTGTTCCGACACAAATCCAAAACACTATTTTTACTTTTTAAGAAAAGAAAAAAATTAAATGTGTCAGAGTTTTTTTCTCTGATTCTGATAAGATTGTAACACACCACTTTCCTTCAAATATTTCTCACAAGCGTTGTTCACTCAAGGAGTATTGAGATTTGCGTCAGAGCAGAGAGAGAATAGGTCCCTACGGTTGGCTGCTTTCTGACGTCAGGCAGTGAGCTGAGTGAAGCGGGGAGTGGCGGGAGGGAAAGACGTCAGTGGCAGCATACCTCTGGCCCCGTCCTCACCTGTCTTGGCCAGCAGGGCGTCGCACCCAAACCCTCATAAATCAACCCTCAGGACACCCTTATGTTTCTTAAAATGTCAATTATAAGCATATGATCGAATTTTTTCACCCCGTTATCATTCCTAAGGAAATTATACCATCGCCAGAACAAGGACACCAAAATGCTTTGGTGAAGGATTTCTTCAAATGTCAATTTCAAGCATATAATTAAATTTATTCAAGTCATTATCATTCCTAAGGATATCTATTATAACTTTTTCAACCCTTATGTTTCTTAAAATGTAAATTTCAAGCATATGATTGAATGTCTTCACCCCATTATAATTCCTAAGGATATTTATGCTTTAGCCAGAAGGGCGTCATATCCAAATCCTCATAAATCAACCCTCAAGGATTTCCTAAAATGTCAATTTCAAGCGAATAATTGAATTTTTTCACCCCATTATCATTCCTGAGGATGTCATGCCTTTTTCAATAAGTGAATGCATGTTTATTGTTGAAATCTGAGTATATTGCAGTCTTCCTTGAAAACAGGACTTACATTTTACAATTTGGGCATACAGCTTCTAAATCCTGGCTAAGAGCCTGCCTGAATGCCTCTCTATAGGATTTTTTCTTGGATGACCTTATAAGGCAGGACTATTATTGTGGTAATAGATTTCTGATGAAAGCTTCTTTTGGAAAACATTTGAAGAGGATGTGTCAATCAAAACCTAACAACAACAATCCTTTTAGAAGATTTAGAAATATGTATGCAGCAAAACTGCTTAACCCATCCATGCCTGTAGTGCCCAAAAATGCCTGACTATTTTCTTGAGATCTTTCTTACCAACGCAACTTAGGGGAAATAGCTGACAGGAGAAATATTAATAGTTGACAGAAGAAATGTTAATAATATAATAATAACCTGACCTACAACCTCCTTCAGATTTTTTTTAGATTTCCAAATTTCAGCTTAATTCATAAGGTATTATTTTACTACATATCTTTGTTATATTTCTAGATCCTAGGATGTTGAAGTTGTTTAAAAAAAATGTAATATGACCATTCAGTAAGTGACCCAGTTGGTCAGGTTTACTCATGTTTTCCTCCCTTGAAATTAATCAAGACAGGAGGTGCCATCTACAGGCCATTGATAGTACTAAGCACTGACAATAATAAAGACAGGAGGTGCCATCTACAGGCCATTGTCAGTACTAAGCTGGTATGCCATTGCCAATAATAAAGACAGGAGGTGCCATCTACAGGCTGTTGCTAATATTAAACTGGTATGCTTTACACAGTCATAAAGACTGTAGGTGCCATCTACAGGCCATTGATAGTACTGAGCTGGTATGCCATTGACAGTAATAAAGACAGGAGGTGCCATCTACAGGTCATTGTTAGTACTAAACTAGTATGCCATTGAAAGTAATAATCCGGTTAGTCAACTTGACCGCAAAGGTGGGAGGGGGGTGAAAAGTGTGTTGCAGCAGCAGCAGCACATGTCAACAAGGACTTGAACTTTCCTGGTTTGAGATAGGAGCAATGACTAGTGGAGCTTATCCATCTATCACATGGGCTGCTGCCATGACACATGTGGGTCAGGTAACACATTACGCCACAGTATTGTGTGATCTGCCTGGCTCTGCTACTGGCCTTCCCAGCTTACTGCACTGGGTCACTCTGACTCCATGCTGCGGAGCCCACAGTACCACACACACACACTTACACTGGACGCCTTGCCTATCTTAGACTGACTACAAGTCTCATAGGCAAGCTAATAGCTTATGCCAAAGAAAGCTTACTAGTACTGTGATCTACCTATGCTAATGCTGTATCGTACAGCGGAACTCCCCTGACCACCTGTGGGACCGGCCCCAAACTGGTCAACTTTAATGGAGGGGTTCCTATTTATACTATCAAACTAAAAGGAAAATGATCGTTTGGGACCAGCAAAATGGGGTCACTTTAGAGGGGTGGTCAACTTAGATGGGGGGGGGGGGGGGGGTCACTTTAAAGGGTTCTATACTGTACCTTGTTATATACAAAACATACCTACATAAGGGCATGACTAACCTAGCTTCTAGTGCTAACTGTTTTTATTCAATTATATATCAGTGTTTTCACACCTACAAAAGGGCATGGCTAGCCTAGCATCTAGAACTTTCTTATCCTACTGAATAGAAATTAATGCTGACTCATAAATAAGTACATGGGAAGCCTATCTTCTAATGTTTATTATATCATCCTACTGTATACAAGTGAATGAGGGCATTTGCTAGCCTGCCTTCTATTCCTTACCATGTTTCCCTAAGAATGTATATACAATGTACTACACTTTCTTTAAAAACCTAAGAATGTATATAAAATGTACATTTTCATTAAAACCTATAATTCAATGTGTAGGGGAAGCTTTCTGATATATATCATACTTTTTAATATAAAGGTGTGATATAATCAATACTTATTACTGACAATCTGAATGCTGCATCACGCACAACCTGGGTTTGATACCCGGTGGGGGCACAGAAAAAAGAAATTTCAATTTCCTTGCTGCTTTCCAGTGCTTTGGATGGCACTTTAAACCATAGATCCAGTCGGCCATGAGCCCTGGCAGCTTGTTGTTATTGTAATAATTTACTGAGTTCAGAAAAAGATTACTTTTTTTTTTTTGCAAATTTCTTTACCAGCCCCTGTATGCCTAATTTATAAGGGATATCATATTATACATATGACCTGAGAGGCAGTCTAAGTCTTGACTCTATGGCTTGTACAAGAGATACCTTTACCTTTGACATTTCTCTTGTCTTAACCAACCAGGGGTGCATGCTTATTTCAGTCTGACAGCTTTCTTTTTAACCCTTCTAATGCTGAGGCGACTTGCATCAAAAGCACAAGGATGCAAAGATTTTTGAAAAACATCTCAACCCTGTCATGTTGGTATTCATATGAAAGCTCTAGCTGAGAACTCTCATGTGAGTACCCATTTGCCACAGTTTCGGTCATTTTATCAGGTTTTTTGCAAGATTTTGTATTGGCCAAATAAGCCACCAGCAGCAAACCCTTGTACTGCTGGTGGCTAATTTGGTGGATACAAGATAATGCGTCAAAAGCTGGAATTTCACTGAAACCCTGGCAAATGGGTACTCATCTGATAGGACTTATCAAGAGCTTTCTAATGAATACCATCATGGCAGGGTTTAAAGGTTTTCAATTTTTTTTGCCCTTTTGTGCCTTTGACGAAAGTAGCCTCCGCATTGGAAGGGTTTAGGAAAGAGGGGTGAATCTCCGTTTAACTCAAAGAGAAGTGGTATCTAGCAAAGAAAACCTTAAGTATGATAGCTGAAAGGAGCTTCCTTGGATTTCTTTAAATCAGAGTTTCAGGAGAACTTGTTTTTATATCTCTGTAGGAACCCCTGTTTACCTACAGTTGCTGTTTGGTAATGGGGTCTGTCTGCGGAATGTGTGACTGGACCACGCTGACCACCATTGTGTATGGAATAACCTAGACTTAAAGTTGTCTTACATAATTTGAGTGATTACTTTTACTGAGCAGCAGCTGGTCAGTCTATGCATCAGAAGGAGCTTCCCCCTTCCCTCCCTCCCTCCCCCCCCTCTCTCTCTCTCTCTCTCTCTCTCTCTCTCTCTCTCTCTCTCTCTCTCTCTCTCTCTCTCTCTCTCTCTCTCTCTCTCTCTCTCTCTCTCTCTCTCTCTCTCTCTCTCTCTCTCTCTCTCTCTCTCTCTCTCTCTCTCTCTCTCTCTCTCTCTCTCTCTCTCTCTCTCTCTCTCTCTCTCTTATCCCCAAACAATCTAGACCCTGATGTATGGGTGCATATATATTTCAAGTGTCTAGAGTAGACATAAATAGAATGAGTTTAAGCACTGCATGTCATTTGAGTACTCTGCCCAGGGCATGTCATGACTGCCCTAGTTCCTTTATATTATTCACCCATTCAGGCCTGTAGTGCACAAAAAAGCTGAAATATATCACTGATATTTTTCTTAAAGAGATAGTTTAGGAAAACATTTGAAGGATTCATTTAGTCCTCCTCAGACTACCACTACCTGTTACCAGCATTTCCTCTTTGATCATCCAGAACACTCATAATCTAACAGGACTTGCATGTTTTCCCCATTTCCAATTTGTTTTGGGTACTGATCTAGAATACCTCTGCCTTTTCCCTAACCTAGCTACTAGGCTGGACTGTGTGCAACTCTTTATATATATACAGTGGAACCTGTCAAATTGAACACCTGTGTACATTGAACACCTGCGTACATTGAACAATTTTTCATGTCCCGGCACACTCCCATTGAAAATCAATGGGAGGCTACCTGGATACATTGAACACCTGTCTATCTTGAACATTGAACACCAAATTTGTTCCCGCAGGCCACATTTAACCTGTCTACTTTGAACATTCTGCACTGATTTGAAAGATTTCACTGAAAATGAGGACAAATTAGATACATAAGAATAACTGTTTTGTTAAGTGATATTTTTCAAATGCTGAACATGTGAAGTTTATAACTATATGATGAAAGTAAGGTAAATAAATAGTAGATTTTGCAATGAAATGATCATGTTTCTCTAATTACCCTTAATTTTGTTTTTATTTCACCGACCTCCAAATACTCAGAACCTGGATACATTGAACACCTGCGTACATTGAACACTTTTTCATTTCCCGTGAGTGTTCAATGTAGACAGGTTTCACTGTATATATATATATATATATATATATATATATATATATATATATATATATATATATATATATATATATATATATATATACATATATATATATATATATATATATATATATATATATATATATATATATATATATATATATATATATATATATATATATATATATATATATATATATAACCAATGCTCACATCTACATAAAGGCTTTCTCTCATTCTTACCATTGCCACACAAGGTTGCATTTGCAGTAGGTTCTCAACTTCCTAATGTACCACAGTGCCTTCTACCTGCAAAATATGGCATCACAATTTAGCCTGGGAGGAAGGCTACCTAATCCCAATAAGGCCAATGCCATACCTTGACACCATGATTGTGCAGAAATTAACCCATTCATGCCCATAGCGCTCTTATGACTATTTAGGTGCTATCTTTTCCACCAGCACATTTGAAATAGCGCATTAACAAAAGGGTTTATTTAGTTTTGGGCTTATTAGTCTTTTCAATGGCCACACATGGGAGTTGCAAAAGCAATCGATTCTAAAATTCCTTGTGTACAGCAGTGCCTTCTGCCTTCTACTGTGCACAAGTTAACCTATTCATGCCCATAGCACCCTAATGACTATTTGGGTGCTATCTTTGGCAAGGGCCTGTTTAGTTTTGGGCTTTTTAGTCTTTACATTGGCCACACATGGGAATTGCAAAAGCAATAGATTCTTAAATTCCATGTGTACAGCAGTGCCTTCTGCCTTCTACTGTGCAAAAGTTAACCTATTCATGCCAATAATACCCACATGACTATTTTGGTGCTAGCTTTGCCACCAGCACATTTTCAGCAAAATGCTTTAAATAGAAATGATGAATCCGAAGCAGCTAATCCATAACTCTCTCTCCCTCAAATATTTTAAGACTAAATGTTCAAATTCTAGTAATTTTCTAAATTATCAGAGGTGCAGGTGGTATGCTTGTGACGATCGTGGCATTTGTGAGTTAACTGTAGTGGTAGTGGCATGCACACGTACAGTACTGGGAGTCATCCTTGACCTAGCTTCACACACCTACTTTACAGCCAATCACAGCGCAGGGATAACGACACACCCCCAACACAACTAACCTACTTGCTACTGTTTGTATTTATGGCCTGCCGTAGTGTACTGGCCTAAGTGTACTGGCCGTCAACACAGTGCAACTCAGGCCAAACACTGGTATTTGTAAAAACCTCTATTAGCATATATTAACATGTATATTATAATAGGATGTGTACACAGGATGGATAGGAATTTTCTGCAGAAGAACTGGTGAATCAGACAAGTGGAAATCGAAATGTTGGTACTTGACCCAAATGTTCATGCAGCGCGTAGCGCCCCCACAAAGTGAAACGGCGGCAGATGTAACTAATTGAACCTCAGGATAGCAAGTTCATAACACTAGGAAAATTGGATTGCGAAACTGGCGATGCCATAAAGTTAACGACATGTAAAGGCGTATTGATATAATCATTATTCTTTATCTATTTGAAAAGGCATTAGATTAAAAGATCAAATACAATTTTTCAGCTATTTTGGCGCTCCTTATTGGGTTCTAACGACATTCGGGTGATGGCGAGCCGTCTGGCAGTAGTTAGACAACAGGCGCCATATTTGATTTGGTTATTTACCAAAGGTGACGAAGGTAGGTCATAATCAGTTTCGGGCCGTATGTAAATGTGTGGGGTCATTGATAAAAGTGGCTTAGTGGTACATGCACCTAACAAAGATCTACTACGGTTGTCAGTCACGTAAATGACAAGAATGACTCGGAATACTAGGAACGATCCCAAATAAGAGTTACGGGATTTCATTAATATTGTTCTCTTTTCACTCCGTCTCACACAATAGAAGGAATGGCCTGATTGATAGGCCAGCCAGTCTAGCCCAGTCGACTTCCGATCCTAGGGTCGCGGGTTCGATTCCATCTCTCGATCGTGCAATTTTTTTTCCACCCGCCCAGTGCTTCGTGTGGTACTTAGAAATATTTCATACTCAAAATAACGGTGGCTTTATTTCTATAACTTTTTTTTTACTTAGCTTTGCTAAAATGAATTGTTGGTCAAAACCGTTGATCCCAGAAAAGACGTCTGCCTGAATTGCCGTTCGCTATAAGGGCCGATGACTTTATGTTGGGCTTAGACTAAAAACAATCTTTTATCTTTGATTTATTATAATAAACATTTCCACAGTTGTGAAGTTAGGAATTTCTTCGAGAAAATATATAGTATAATGGATGCAAGTAATGCCTAGCCTTCATATAAAAATTGAGATCTGTGAAGTTTAATGGGTGTAAGTATTAATTTATATCTGTTGATGAAGGACACTAATCAATGCATGCACACTTGCTGCACATGACTTTACCTTAGATCACCAAACACAAGTGGATTCGAAACCAGCCGGTCAACATGAACATGCAAGCCTCAACTAATGTCAACTAATAGCCGCTAATAGGCCAGAAATTGGTGCTTTGGGCACCCCCAGCTGGTGGTGGAGATAAGGTGTCTCAGTAATGTAATCGATGCGAGAGCCCTGATTGGTCCTTGTTCCCACGTGAGCCCGCACTGATGGCTTATGTGGTACTCCTGACATGAGTCCAGCACTTAACTATAAGGCATTACTTTATGCAACTCCCACCCATCTACCTTCTATCTGCCCTTTCACACGTCCCCACGTGATCATCAGTGCCCTATCCATGCACCTTCCACCTGTACTTTGGGCTTGGATCCGTGCGCCCGCCACTCACTTTTTGGGCGCACGGATCCTTACTACACTGCCACTTTCTATTCCTCCTGCGGCCTTTAGCGCCTTGCCGCAACACTTGCCTTCCCCCTTCTCTGTAATTATACTGTCCTCCCAGTACCTCTTTCAACGGGGCCCTATCTGGATCTCAACATCTCACAAATTGCCATCAAAATCTACAAAGGAAATTGTACGGTGACATGTGTTGCCAAACAACATTGTCATACTCATCATTTTCATCACCATCATCTTGTGAGATCTGATCACCTCCATGTGGTTTTGTTTGTATTTGTAAATATGAAATACCATTTTCGACTGAGAATGCCAGTAGATAACATCACTTACTCATAACATCATCATCATCATTACTACATCATCATCATCATTATCATCCATACCATAGTCATCATCACCATCATTATTACTACCATCATCATCACCATTTATGTCATCACCATAATCATTGTTATCATTACCATCATCTTCACTGTCTGTGTCATCACCCCCATAGCCGTCATTATCATCATCATCATCATCATCACCATCACCATCATCATCATCATCATCATCACCATCATCATCATCAGCAGTCCGTTTCTACCAAAAAATTGAATGGGCTAGTAAAAGTTTATGTTTACTTACCCAGAAAGTCTGCTAAGTATTCTGGCCACATTAATTTAGTATGCATCACATCCAGTTTCACATTTCTTCTACATTGGATTATAACTGTCACAATTCATAAATTTAGCACAATTAACCATGGATGTTCAGTTATGAAATGGCTGTTGGCTACCATTTTGGTTATCAAAAATGATATGGACCACTAATTTTTCTGTTGGACCACTAAACTATTCATTTTGATGGACCGTTTGGCAACCAAGGCTTACCGAACTGTTTTCAACACTGCATCATCATCATAATCATCATCATCATCGTCACCACTACCCCTACCACTATAATCATCATTCTGGTTGGTTTCCTTTGAATAACACCTATTCTTTGCTAGAGGATAAAGTAGTGGACAATGGTTCTATGCATGATTCAAGACATAATGCATAACTGAGCCATTTTGACCACTCCATTCTGGACATTAGGCAATTTATGTGCCTGTTGCTACAGGCTTTAGGTATAGGGGTTAGATAAAGGCTGAGCTGAAAGCCAAGGTGAAGGCCACTGACTGATAATATAGAGCTATACTTGGACCAGAGGCTGGTATGTGAAACTCATAGTGGCATGGAAAAGCTGCAGGGTTCCTTAACCAGTTCATGGCCAAGCCTAACACACCCAGACACAGTTTGTAAATAAACACTTTTGATAATGTTTGTGTATGTGTGGGTGGGTGTGTGTGTTTGTGTGTGTGGCACACACATGTGTATGAATGTTTGCAAATAAACACTTTTGAAAATGTGTTTGTGTGTTTGTTTGTGTGTATGTGCGTGTGTTTGTTTGTGTGTATGTGTGAGTGTGTGTGTGTTACACACGCATGTGTATGAATAACTTTTGAAAATGTGTGTGTGTGTGTATGTGTGTGGCACACAAGTGAATAACCGTTTGAGTAGGAAAATTACAAAAACCTGGTTATAGAAAAGTACTTTAAATAACGGGACAATGAACTGGATCATTGGCCTTACACTTTGGTCAGAGTACACTAAGGTGTTTTATCTACTTGAACCTTTCAGTGAAGAGCTCTTATTGTGGTTAGTTAACCACTTCATTACCAAACCATCTAGGTCCTTTCACTACCATTCTTAGTCACAATTAATAGGTGTTTTATAGGGCTGGGCTCGATAAGCACGGCATCGAGTGATCGGCAAAGTCGTAAGATGTTCAACATGAGAGGACTTCGATTGCCGAACTCGATACGGCCCCCCCTACCTCCATTGTTTTCCCTACCCCCAAAATACAAAAGAGCCTACCCTATTCTTTAAAAAGACCGCGGCGCTGAGCTGGCCACAGCCGGCCGCCATTGAAACTGCACTACGATAGATACTATCGCGCGCGGTAGTACTTGCAAAAGTGTGGAGAGGGCCACGCAATGTATTTTACATGGTGATGGTCCGGCCCCCACCACATTTTTCCAAGCACTACAGCGCGCGACAGAATCGAATCGAGAAAACTGACATCGAGAAAAATTAGGCAATTAATCGGATCGCAAAAAAATGGCTGATGAGCACAGCCCTAGTGTTTTATCTACTTGAACCTTTCCGTGAAGAGCTCTTATTGTGGTTAGTCAGGGACATCGAACGATACTGGGTTAGTTAACCCCTTTATTACCTAACCTTCTAAGTCCTTTCACTACCATTTATAGTCACAATTAATAGGTGTTTTATCTACTTGAACCTTTCCGTGAAGAGCTCTTATTGTGGTTAGTTAACCACTTCATAACCAAACCATCTAGGTCCTTTCACTATCATACATAGTCACAATTAGATTTGAACCTTGAACCTTTCAGTGAAGGGCTCTTAATGTGGTTGTTAATTAACCACTTCATTACAAGACCATCTAGGTCTTTTCACTACCATACAAATATCTTGCAAACAAATCAAATTTGAAAAGAATCAGTGCTTTTAAAATGTGGCTTCTTTTCTGAAAAACAATCTTCCTTCAAAGCTGCATGAATTTGGAATTTCGATTATTGTCACTTTTCTGCCATATTGCCGGTAAGTTGTGACTAGCCAGTTGTAAGTAGTGGAGGAAACATGAGAAACCGGTGAAAACAACAGCCTAACCCCAAGTTACTGGCAACTTTCTCACATGCTATGAGTAGTCGGCCAAGAGCCCTGGCAGCTCGTGTTTACTATGTAAAATTATTAACGATTTGAAATAAAGATAACCTATCTATCTATCTATATCCCCCAGATGGGATTCAAACCCTGGCAGTGGTGAGAGACAGCTAATAGTCAGTGTCAACGCTATGGACCATGTGGCCATCTGGACAGGCCTTCAGTGGTGAGAGACAGCTAGCAGTCAGTGTCAACGCTATGGACCATGTGGCCATCTGGGCAGGCCCTCAGTGGTGAGAGACAGCTAGCAGTCAGTGTCAACGCTATGGACCATGTGGCCATCTGGGCAGGCCCTCAGTGGTGAGAGACAGCTAGCAGTCAGTGTCAACGCTATGGACCATGTGGCCATCTGGGCAGGCCTTCAGTGGTGAGAGACAGCTAGCAGTCAGTGGCAATGCTATGGACCATGCGGCCATCTGGGCATAAATACTTCCTTTTTGTGTGTGTGTGTGGAGAGAAGGGGGTAATCGCATCCAGCACTTGTTCCCATCAGCCAAGACCTACATTTATACTTATATCAAACACTACTAACATACATAAGGCCTAGAAAGAAATATTGTTTGTTTCCTGTAACAGTCACCATCTGAAAAAAAATAGGGTAGGTAGGTCGGTAAAAATATTTTGGATTATTTTTTGGTTCAAAAATGTATGTTTTATGCATGTTTTAAGGTGATCGGGAGTTGGAAGGGCAGAAAAAACTTTGGGGTAGGGATTTTTTTGAATAAAAACTTGTTAGGGTAGGGTTACAGGAAACAAACAACTTTTTTTAGGCCTATGAAATTAGCTATAAAATGTGATACTTACAGTTCAAAGACCAGGAAGATAAAGGTTGGAGTTTCAAACGTGTCATGAAGTTCAACTGAAAACGAGGAAAAACAGCATGAGAACAAAGTACATTTTCCAACTCACTAAATTTCACACATTCTTAGAACCTTTTTTTGACTGTTAAGTACTGATGTCAATTCCACTTGTACTATGATCATTCATACACTTAACCCATTCACACTCAGAGTTCCATTAGAAAGTATCGTCTGCTACTCTCATACTTTTGCAAATAACTTGGGAATAAAGCAAAAGTTCACAATATATTTGAAGTAGAGTTGTTGCTTGTCTTCTCATTAACATTTCTCCTTCAAAAAAATGCTTTTGTTAGAAAAGTATTATCAAAATTGTCAGGCCTGTTTTGGCCGCTCTAAGTGTGAATGGGTTAACCTGTTCATGCCTGTAGGGTACTTAATCCTTCCAATGCTGAGGTACTTTCATCCAAAGCCCAAAGACACAAATATTTTTGAAAACTGTCTAAACCCTGTCAAGTTGGTATTAATTGGAAAACTCTCACCGAGTTCTCTCAGATGATTACCCATCTTAGATGGTTTTCAAAAATCTTTTAGTTCTTCTGCTTTGGATGAAAGTAGTGTTGCACTATTGACATGAATGGTTAACCCATTAATGCTCACAGCAGCCAAAAGCAGCCAAAAGCAGCCAGACAATGTTGGTGAAACCTTGAAGGTGAAAACACAGTTGGGAAAATATTTCAAGGAGAAATATCGATCAGAACATTACCAATAACTCTCCTTCCAATAGTAATTGTATTCCAGATTCTCCTTTGAATAGTAAAAGTATTCCAGATTCAGATCTTATGAGCATTGAGTAATAAAGCAATTATAACATCACATTTTGTGAAATTCCTAAACCAGCAGTATGAGGGCAAATATACCCTAAACAATGACCAGTCCACTACATCCACCTCAATGCTGTGCTGTCAAACAGGCAAAAGAAGGTCTCTTCCAGATTCCCTAGTATCTTTTATACACTAGAAAAAACATCATTGTGTCTATTTCTGGCTTTCCCAACCCACTTCCTCTTGAACAGCATCTCGAGTACATGTAGTTGGTTGTTTCACATACCCACTGAGCACTCCCCCACGTCACAGGCCCCAGAGGACCTGGTGCCCCAGTAAAAAAAGTAAGGCAAAACATGCCCATGGCGCAGGGTTTGCGAAGTGCTTTCTCATGTTAGCTTTGGAGCACAGAGAGAGAGAGAGATGAGAGAGAGAGAGAGAGAGAGAGAGAGAGAGAGAGAGAGAGAGAGAGAGAGAGAGAGAGAGAGAGAGAGAGAGAGAGAGAGAGAGAGAGAGAGAGAGAGAGAGAGAGAGAGAGAGAGAGAGAGAGAGAGAGAGGAGAGAGAGAGAGAGGAGGAAGAGAGAGAGAGAGAGAGAGAGAGAGAGGAGAGAGAGAGAGAGAGAGAGAGAGAGAGAGAGATGAGAGAGAGAGAGAGAGAGAGAGAGAGAGAGAGAGAGAGAGAGAGGGAGAGAGAGGGAGGGAGGAGGGAGGAGGGAGGAGGGAGGGGGAGGGAGGGAGGGAGGGGAGGGGGGGGGGAGGAGAGGGGCGGGGAGGGACAGAGAGAGGCCAGTGAATCAATGAAGATGAGAGACTACTAATAGGGGTGTGTCAACATGAGCAGCAGAAAAATGCTACAAGATACGAAATGGGTCCCAACTGATTTTATGACAAATACACTCTAACTGTGTTCAAATACTAAGCTCATGCTTGGAAAGACTTTGCAAACAGCAGTCTGCATCGCAGGTCACACTTATCGATCAGTATTTCAGTAGGTTGTGCCTGAGGAAAGTACTCGGCTACTACCTTTGCCCTACAAGAGTTCTGCCTGACTAGGCCCGGGGCAGTCAGGTTTTAATACAGTGCGCCCAAGCTCCTAACAACATTACACGATCAGCAGCCAGGGTAGTACAGCACTGGGATCAAAATAAACACAGCTTTCTGAACCAGCTTAGTGACTGAGACCCATAACTATATTAAGCTTCAAGTACACTGAGGGTGTTCTCTCTCTCTCTCTGTCTGTCTCTCGCCCTCTCTCTCTCTCTCTCTCTCTCTCGCCCTCTCTCTCTCTCTCTCTCTCTCTCTCTCTCTCTCTCTCTCCTCTCTCTCTCTCTCTCTCTCTCTCTCTCTCTCTCGCCCTCTCTCACCAAACCTCTCTCCCTGTATCAAGTAAAGAATGGGCAAATTTTATTGTATACTGCATTGCAGGGTATTAAGGAATCACTTTCAATTTCTTATAATGGTCTCAATGTCATGGGAATTATATTGAGGGGAAAACTGTTCAATTATATGCTTAATATTGACATTTTAAGACCTTACTTCCAAAAAAGATTGGGTGTCCTGAAGGGTGGTTTTTGAGGGTTTGGGTGTCCAGGTGAAGCCCAGAGGCCTACTGGCTAAAACTATGTTTGGTATCAAAAATGTTTCAATCTCGCCAATTCATATACTACTGTGTGCATGTACAACAAGTGTCTACAAATATTCTCTTGTGTCAGGCCTGTCCAAGCTGTCACATTGTCACACTTTTATGCACCATAAATTAGAAATATTGCGACATGCAAACTTAGCACAACGGAGTGCAACAAGTACATTTCCAAGTTTTTACATGAGACCAGAGTTGATTGATAGACTTATACTCTCATGGGAGCACCTGTTAAATATGCTGATGATCAGCAGGTAAGGCATTGAGCACGATTTATTAACAGCTTCAAGTTGGAATGCAATTGATAATCCTTACCCAGCAAACAATGAGGATTAGGATTAAATACCTCAATGCGCAATGCTGTAACAATAGGTTAGTAGGTTTAACAAGCGTTATTGAAGTATAAACAAATTGACTTTGTGTCAAACCAGCTTCCCATAGAATCAAACTTTTCCCTGTCGATCAAGGGCATACACATCTGCTTTAAATTCTTAAATCCAAAGAGTTAAGACTGTTGAAGAATAAAGTTACTGGACTGAAAATTCCCCTCGAAATAGCTTTTATATCAGGAACCTAGGTACATGAAGTTACATGCATATTTAGTTTATAACTAGTATACTTCAATACGTGTGTACTGACCCTGGCAGAAGAAATGTTAACTAGTCTTTTATGCCACCTCAGAGTAATTAAATAGGTAGAAAAGTCATCTTGTGACAATTATACCTTGGACAGCCCTGTTGTGTGTAGGTACTACAAATGTCTACAGATATTCTATTGTCTACAGGTAGCGTTACTCACTGATATGAGGATGTTCAGCACATAGTTTCAATATGCATGTTCGCAGTAGATATTCTATTGTGTGCAGGTACTACAAGTGTCTACAGGTACCATACTCATTCATATGAGCACATAGTTTCAATATGTTCAAAGTAGATGTTCTATTGTGTGCAGGTACTGAGTGTGTCTACACTCTACAGGTAGTGTTACTCACTGATATGAGGGTGTCCAGCACATAGTTTTAATATATTTGCAGATATTCTACTGTGTGCAGGTACTACGCGTGTCTACAGGTAGTGTTACTCACTGATATGAGGGTGTCCAGCACATACCGTATTACCCCGCATACAACACGCACCCCATAGATAATACGCACCCCCCTCCCCAAGTCCCTTTCCCATATGTAAAATACAATTCCCCGTTAATAACACGCAGGCGGATTTGGGGAGTGTGGAGTGTCCGGTTAAGTACTTGACCCTTGTATCGTAACCCACGTTGCCTCTTGAATTAGAGGCTTACAGTGTTTATAGTGATCAAAGTCACTGTACAAGTGATACCAATTACCAGTACGGATAGCCTATTTTTAAACATGAGCTGGTACATATAGGGTATCATAATAGCAATCATCATAACATCGTCATGGTGACAGGACAATAGACAATAGGAACCCACTAAAGATAGATGTTCGCTACCACGCACGCCCCGCACCCATAGCATCAAAGTAAAAAAGTTCCGTTTATGTACCCATTGATAACACGCACCCCCTCCTTGACATAGGTGTTGTGGTGTATAAAAGTGCGTGTTGTATGCGGGGTAATACGGTACCGTAATTTCGCGTGTATAAGACGCACCCGTATATAAGACGCACCCCTTGTCCAGGCCTTTAAAGTGATGTATAGGCCTTAGCTCTGTGTATAGTGCGCACACCCTTTTCGGAATTATTGTAGGAAATCAACTCCTCATGAATAACGCTAGAAAGCCAGTAAAACGCATATTGAGATGAGTGAAATGTGACATCACCGTGACATCAATGCATATCACCCTGTGTCGGTACTCACTACCCATTGTCCTAGGCATGGCACATGGATTGTAATCTGTAAATTCTAGCGGGGGGGGGGGGTGGTTCGGTAATTACAATTCATCAATGAAAAGGCAAACATCGATGGGCATTGCCTTGGCCGCCGCATTATAATTGTAATTGGCGATCTCCGAGTGGCCTGGTAACTCGATGTAAAACACCCTGGATTTCTAGCTTTGTGTATAAGACGCACCCCCGATTTGAGTGTAAAAATTAGTGTAAAAAATTGCGTCTTATACACGCGAAATTACGGTAGTTTCAATATATTTGCAGATATTCTACTGTGTGCAGGTACTACGCGTGTCTACAGGTAGCGTTACTCACTGATATGAGGGTGTTCAGCACATAGTTTCAATAGGTACCAACAGGTACCATACTCATTCATATGAGCACATAGTTTCAATATGTTCAAAGTAGATGTTCTATTGTGTGCAGGTACTGAGTGTGTCTACACTCTACAGGTAGTGTTACTCACTGATATGAGGGTGTCCAGCACATAGTTTCAATAGGTACCAACAGGTACCATACTCATTCATATGAGCACATAGTTTCAATATGTTCAAAGTAGATGTTCTATTGTGTGCAGGTACTGAGTGTGTCTACACTCTACAGGTAGTGTTACTCACTGATATGAGGGTGTCCAGCACATAGTTTCAATAGGTACCAACAGGTACCATACTCATTCATATGAGCACATAGTTTCAATATGTTCAAAGTAGATGTTCTATTGTGTGCAGGTACTGAGTGTGTCTACACTCTACAGGTAGTGTTACTCACTGATATGAGGGTGTTCAGCACATAGTTTCAATAGGTACCAACAGGTACCATACTCATTCATATGAGCACATAGTTTCAATATGTTCAAAGTAGATGTTCTATTGTGTGCAGGTACTGAGTGTGTCTACACTCTACAGGTAGTGTTACTCACTGATATGAGGGTGTCCAGCACATAGTTTCAATAGGTACCAACAGGTACCATACTCATTCATATGAGCACATAGTTTCAATATGTTCAAAGTAGATGTTCTATTGTGTGCAGGTACTGAGTGTGTCTACACTCTACAGGTAGTGTTACTCACTGATATGAGGGTGTCCCGCACATAGCTTCAATATATGTGCAGATATTCTACTGTGTGCAGGTACTAAACGTGTCTAGAGGTAGCGTTACTCACTGATATGAGGGTGTCCAGCACATAGTTTCAATATGTTCATCTCCTTCTTGGTGGCTATGCGTAGCTCCTCTGCCTGGTAGTCCAGCGCCCCCTCTGAAGTCACGTCTATGATCTTGACAGCATAGGAGCGGCCCGTTTCCTTCTCCACACATCGCCGAACTGTGCTGCTAACACCCCTGAAACACAAACAAAAAAACATTTTGAGATCCATGAAAAAAGTCTATTAGGGCTCGGAATTAACCCTTCCAATGCTGAGGCTACATTCGCCTTAAGTACAAGAACGCAAAAATCTTTGAAAATCTTCTAAACCCTGTCTTGTTGGTACTCATTGGAAAGCTCTCACTGAGTATTCTCAGATGAGTACCCATTTGCCAGGGTTTCGGTGAATTTTCAGGTTTTGTGCAATATCATGTATTGGCAAAATTAGCCACCAGCAGCATAAGGGTTAAGGGTTTTTTCCTATTGCATCTCAACCCTTCCACTGCTGAGGCTAATATCGTCCAAAGCACAAGAACACAAAGATTTTTGAGAACGATCAAAGCCCTGTCATGTTGTCCACATATCGCTGCACTGTGGTGCTAACACCCCTGGAACACAACCAAAAAACAGTTTGAGATCCATGAAAAAAGGGCTCGAAATTGAGTCCACTGAAAAATGCACTGTAGAAATGTGATTTTGATATTGGAAAATTCAATACTGGTGTTCAGGAAATCAAATTGATATTTACACTTCTGATGCTCCCAAATATGAAATTGTAGCACTTTGCCAAGTGTATACATTCAACAGGCAATTCAGGGAAACAATTTTGAGAACTCATCCAGGGCTCGAAATTAGGGGGTGCCGGGAGCCGAGGGCGAGCTCCTGCGACTCCCTCAAATTTCTGCAGAGAGCCAAAAGTTGTACTTGTTTCTATACACAACATCTATAGGTAACTTTAGAAGATGCAATTGGGCTCCCTGGATAAAATCTTAATTTCGAGCCCTGTCATCAGAGGGCCATTTCAACAAAGGGGACACGTGGTTAACGTAGAATAGGGGATGTACAATCCATTGTATTCTCTTTCATCCACAGCCAGTGAATCCATACATCATAAAAATTCAGGATTATTGTTGTGATCAATCATATTTATTCATTATAGATCAAAACCGTATACAAAGCAGAAAAACAATTTAATTACCTAAAGTGCATGCTAGCATCCTGTTTTTCAAAAGGGTTATCAACACATCAGTTATCAATCATTTCTATGCAAAAGCATATCATATGCAGAAAAACTTGCGCATACCCCTAGAAGATAGCTGTAAGTTTAACCCAGAACCAGCCTCCCAGGCCAGATTCGGAGATAACGTCCCTTGATAAATGGCACAGTCAGTGGAGAACCATAACAATAGAATAAACTTACTAAGTAGCAACCAGCAATGAGTATTGTGAATATAGCAGACCATGTCCTTGTTTAGGTGTGAGAATTAGCATATATTATAGGGTAAACAGGGTCTGACACTAAGATTTCAGGCTAGGGGCCCGAAAAAGTCTTTTCATAAAAATTAATGGTCAAAAACAGGATTTCTCATTATTATATATGCTATTTTGGGCCCCTAGTCTGAAAAATCTAGGGCCCCTGGGAATGTCAAACCCTGGTAAACCAAGGTATGTACTAGACACTAGGCTACCATTCTCACTCACAGAAATATCAGTCTGTTAACTAACAACAATATTTAAGTCTCACCCTCCTTGCCAGCATTCAGCACATGTGAGAGAGAGAGAGGGCTCAGCTCTCCCAGATCTCTAGCTGTGACCTCAACTTGAGGGCGATTAAGGTAGGAGATCCTTAATCTGCTTGCTGATTGGTTAGAATCTAGGGCACCTACTGACATGCTGAAATGTTATGTAAAGAATTATTCGTGCTGAACACTGCAGACCACTCAGCTGACCACTAAGCTGACCACTCAGCAACAGTGGCCTGAATATTTCAATGATAACTTATTGATAATATTTTGATTTAAAAAAATTGCAATTTACAACACAACTAAGAACTCTCAAAATTTGATGAATCTTGTTTTTTCAAAATTCATTTTTTTAAGTATCAGAGCAAGCAGACAGGCCATATCAAGCATAACTCTATTGAGATATGAACTGCAGTGCTCAGATAACATCTAAGGTGAAACCTCAAAGATGTAAATAAGACTGAGAGATCCAATAAAAATGTCTTCACACTAGGTGTTCAGATTAATTAATTAGGATGAAATACAAGAAAATTTTGTTCGCTTTAGGACTCAGGTGTTCACATCTAGAAGTTAGTCCATAATAAACTAGAATTAAATGGGACCAGGCGAATGTGTCTATAAATATCTAGGAAAGGAATTTTGATTTTTGTCACTTTTTCTGACATATTGCGGCTACGTCGTATGAAGATACGGTGAAAACCCCTGCCTAACCCCAAGTCACTGGCAACTTTCTCACATGCCCCGACCGGGATTTTAATCGGGGATGTGGTGAGAGACAGCTAGCAGGCAATGCCTTAGATCATGCAGCCATCAGGGCAGGCCTGTGTTCACATCTAAATGATATACAACAATGCACTAGAATGAGATATATGCAAAGAATTTGTTCATAATAGGAGATAAATGAAGAGTTATGCCAGAATATAAAATCAGGATAAAGTACCTTATCTGTATCTTTAAACTCATGCCAAAATGGCAGGGGTCCAGCCAATGTCTATCACTATATGGGTTACTTAAAATCAGGGATTGCAATGGGCAAAAACCATGTGGTTTTGCGACCACACACTGAAATACAGTCCTGAGCCAAAAATGTGAGTGGACATTCTCTGATAGTTCCGGTTGATTTCTGTCAACTGCGACTCACCCCCTGCCTAATGGCTAGGCTATAGAGTTGTCGTTTCAGCTGCTTCCTTTGGGTAAGCATTTTTCACTTCTCTTATATATTGCCTGAAAAAATAGACCAACTAGAGACTGAGTCTACCCTGATTTAGTTGCTTCCTTTGGGTAAGCATTTTTCACTTCTTTTATATATTGCCTGAAAAAATAGACCAACTAGAGACTAAGTCTACCCTGATTTAGTTGCTTCCTTTGGGTAAGCATTTTTCACTTCTTTTATGTATTGCCTGAAAAAATAGACCAACTAGAAACTGAGTCTACCATTATTTAGTTGCGAACTTGCTCACAAGGTGACCAAAATGAGACCTATCTCATGTTCTAGATAACAAGGATGATTATCCTAATGGCTCCATATATGATAAGCCAAACAACAAGAGACCAGAATGGTGAGAAATATGAGATAATTAACCCTTCCAATGATAAGGCTTCTTTTGTCCAAAGCACAAGGATGCATACATTTTAGAACCATCTAAACTCTGTCATGTTGGTATTCATTGGATAGCTCTCACTGACTATTCTCAGATGAGTACCCATCTGCCAGGATTTCAGTCAATTTTCAGCTTTTTTGCATCATTTTGTATTGGCCAAAGTAGCTAACAACAGCATAACGGGTTAACACCATAGCCGAAGAGCTAGTCTAGTACCAGGTAAACATGGCATACATTGCCTGACCTTCCTAACCTACGCTGTAGTGAATGTCACTGTTCTTACATAACATAAACCTAGTTTTAACTTCACACAAACCCAATTCCTGCACACAGCCGACAAACATATCAATTACCCCAATTTACTCTGACCATGTGAGAAAACATTCCTCCATTTACGCCAATCTTTTTTTTTAAATGCATAGAAGTTTCCAGAGACCCACTTTTGAAGCAACCAGTGAAACACTAAATGTTCTGGTACGCCATAATAGCCCCTTTAAGAGTCCCATTGTGAAACCCAGTTCTATAGAGCAAGAAGGTAAACAAGGATCTAGGTGAGGTGTTTGTTATTGTATAGGGCAATTTACACAACTATCTACAAACCCAATTCATGTGAGCCGAATAAACCTCAAGGGGAAGATGATTGACTTGTTTGTGACATCATGCAGGCTAACCGACAAAAAGCTGGCCACTAGAAAGGAAATCGTACAGTATGACTCACACGTTGTATAATGATATAGTGTGTAAATAGATTAACCCATCCATCACTTGAGTCTGACTATGGGGATGATTTCTGTCCGTTTATCATCTAATCAGTATGATATAATGATACAAAGCATATACAATTATGGATAATATTTGAAAGAAATGGATTAATAAAACCCAACCATAAAATTTCTTAAAAAGTTATTTTCAAAAGCATCAGGGTCTTAGACAGGATTTCAAAATGGGTCCAAGGGTGCAACATAGGTTCCAAAACATTACTTGCCAAGCGGGGCAAGCTGCGCCTAAAGTTTATTTGCCCCGCTGGCACTTCCACTTGCCCCGCCCCTCTGTTAAACAAAGGTGAGTTACAGTGCGAGGACTCTTTCCAAAACATCACCTGCCGAGCGGGGCAAGTTAGGGTCTTGTTCTGATTGCCCGATTGCCGTTTCTTGCCAAATTAACTTGCAACTTGCAACGGGGCAAGTGGTTATGTTGCACACCGGGTCCGCAATATTGGCAAATGGGAAAATGTTTCCTTTTCTTATTAAACTTTTGAGAAATACTGACCCCGAACCATATCAATTATAACCTAAAGGTCCAAACCCATACTAGCACCATCATAGGTATATTATATTGGAATTAACATATGCAATTAAATGCTAGAAATTGAAAGTTAATGTGTGATTATTTAGGGTTGGATGAACTGAAGCTAAATCCAGGAAAAAGGGTTCATGAAAAATGTTACACCTTCAAGATGGCCACTGTCCCAAACTATTGAAAACATTAGCAGTTCTAACAGTATAGATACAAGTGGTGTATTGTAACCCTTACAGATACGAGGGCTCAACATTAACTTTTGAAGGCACAGAAGGTAAACATTAATTTCTACCTGCCCAACATTATTTTGACCTGCCCTACGAAAGGTGTTATAGACTGTATACGAAAATGACTTTTCTTTAAGTACTATACTTGTACCAATTAACAGTTTAACTTTTCCTACAATAGCTTTATCTGTACTGTTGTGAAAAATATTGGATTTTCCTTTTGTTATAGTATCTCTGAAGTTACATGATGAAATATCTGATTTTTACCTGCCCTTCAGCCATTTTGAAATTCTTCATCTTCCTGGGGCAGTAGGGCAGCCTTTAATGTTGAGCCCTGGATAATCCAGAATGAACGGGTTGATAGGGAATGAAACTACACCCACATGGCAGCTGGTGTCACAGGCCAGGAGAATACACAAGCAATAACACCACAGCTGAAACAGGTGTTGAAAACCACCATTACAAGAAATTCATCATGCTAAATCCAGAGCTGAAGGGTTGATGGAAGATAATCCACCCACATGACAGCTGGTGTCAGGGACAAAAAATCACCAGCACGGTAAAAAGCCGACGCCCACCTACATGCAGTTATTATACAGGAGATGAGAGGTCTACTGGCAAGATGCCTCTGTGCTAATATAGTTAGATGATTAGCCTGCCTCCCAGGCCATACATATAGATGTCATCTCTTGTAGATAGTAGGGCTGTCATTGATAAGAAATATTTATCGATTCGATAATCGACAAAATCATTACCGATATGCTACTTTGATTTGATTCAGCGAATCGAATTCAAATGTATGAAAACCAGCAATGTGCATATTAGGAATGGTTGTAGTTTGCGTGTGGGGTGATTTTTTGACCTATACATTCATCTGTGTGAATTCAAGGATAAATGGAATGGACGCACACAGTTGTAGCGAGGAGTTTATGTGTTGTTCAAGCTGTATTTTCCTGAAAAATAGTTTATTTACCTAATTTGCATATGAATCGATATGTTGTGCCTTCTTCCCTATCAATAATTTATAAGGTTTTTTTGTCGATTCATCGATACGGGCGTTATCAATGACCTAGTAGATAGGTATACTAGGAGAGTAGATGGAAACATGCATACTACCTGTACAATACCCTCATGTGGCATGAACTAAATGGCCAACAGTAGGCCACAGGCTCTTATGTTGTATAGGTGCAGGCATAAAGTTATGCATATAATAAAGTAAAACACAGCAACGCCTAGGAGCTACTAGCTAGGATAAGAGTAGCCTAGATTTCTAGGCTGTCATATGTATTTTTCTGTCATTTATTCTGTTACCAGGCACCAAACCAAATAGTCTAGGTGGCCATAGTGGCCAATTTAGTTAACATGTCTCACCAGGATTCAGTTTGATTATAATAAACTGTAAACATATAGAGATAGGAGGACCAGGTGGTGCCATCTATCTACCAAACCTGGTACCACACCACAGTGCTTGGTCAACACAGAAGGGAATGTGAACTTTTCAGGGACTAGGAGCCTAGCCTAGGCTAAGAGGAGATGAGAGTTCTACTGGCAATATGCCTATGTGCTATAGTTAGGCTATACAACACACACAGGCTAATATATGGAGCACTGGTCTAAGCCAGCATGGCCTCAGAGTGTAATTTATAATCCTAACAAACACACCTCATATCATTACCAATTGATAAGATATTTCTGATGTAAATAATATAGGTTTTGATTAACCCAAATATATGTTTTGATTAACTCATTTATGTCTGTAGTGCTCAGTCAACATTGCCAATGAATACCAACATGAGGGTTTAGATGGTTATTAACATTTTTTGCATCATTGTGCCAGCAGGGCCTCAGTGTGTGTTATATAATCCTAACAAACACACCAAGACAAGGAAGTCATATACTTATGGATAGGATAGTTCTGATGTAAATAATATAGTTTTTGGTTAACCAATTCATGCCTGCAGCAGCCTGACTATTTGGTGACTGCTTGACTATCTGGTGAATATCTCTCTAGCAGAAGCTATTTTCAGAAAATATTTGTTGATGAGATGTACTTCAAACATTTTGCAAAGATAGGCCA
Organism: Maea johnstoni; assembly: GCA_963942565.1. NCBI lineage: Eukaryota > Metazoa > Annelida > Polychaeta > Spionida > Magelonidae > Maea > Maea johnstoni. Next base: position 4,092,818 of record OZ012691.1, on the reverse strand, counting down.
AACTCCAAAGTCATTTTATAAGGTATGTTAGGTACAAACATCACTTATCAAGATCTCCAGGCAAGAATGAGTTAACATCCCAACCTTAACCCAGTCCTGACAACCAGAACAATTTCTAGAAAAGACTTTGAGCGGAAATGATGATCAGGAAATGACAAGCAACTATCCTTCAAACACTTGGTTAATTTAATGAATCAGATTTTTTCTATTTTTGAAAGTACCTTTTGAGTCCCAAAAAGGCTTTGTATGGTTTATACCAGTGGGTGTGAATGGGTTAAACATTTCTTCACAAAATGCCTTATTTAGACATGTCACGAAAATAGTCAGGCTGTTATTGGACTTTTCTAGGAAAAATGGGCAAAGCGCTTAACTTGAAATTGATTCTGTGTGCGATTTATTTATGAATCTTTCACAAAAAGTCTCTATTAAAAACTCTACACCTCCATTAGAACTCTCCAGACCATTAAGCACTCCTACAGTCTCTTTCTCAGAAGTAACCAGATGAAAGCCATCCTTTCAGAAACAATCTCCCTCCAGGTTATCAGTGCGTGTCCCCCACAATTTGTCCTCAACATTCTCATTGTTAACCCTTCAAGGATCAGAAGTCACTTTTTTTTTCAAATGAAGATAAGTGCACAAAGTATCATTTATCTAGGTAGATGTCACAACAATTATCAGACTGTTATGGTGGACACTTCTGGGAAGACTATGTGAGCCAATGAATGTGATCACATAGCTTTCATTCAAGAATGCACCAAAAACGGATATTGAATCTACAGACCCTGTACGTGAAATGTCTACAGATGGGAGCAGGACATTCTAGTTTTTATTCACTAATATAAAAGCACTAAAATGGGTGTTTGTTTGTCTCCATTCATGTCTCAAACTCAGTGCGTGACCTGAACTAAAAATCAAGAAAGCACCTAAGATACCCGTTTGTTTGAATGATGTCCGCACTTTGGTGTGTGACCACTAGACTGAAATTCAAGAAAGCACCAGAGATACCGGTTTGTTTGAAAAGTGTCCCCATTTTGGTGTGTGACCCCTAGACTGTGTCCTTAAAGCAGGGACTTAGCCAGGATTTGGATAGTAGGGTGTCCAAAATGGACTTTGGAGGAGACAGGGTGTCCTGGTGAGCGAACGCAGCGCGTTCGATGCAGTCGCTCAAAGAGCGACCGCCTCTTACGGCCGGGGGTCTGGGGCCCGCTCAAGGGCCCCAGAAGCCAGAGGGTCTAGGTGCTCTGAAATGCATTCTCTGGCTTTTCCTGGCACTTATTTTCATTATTTTACATATTGAAATGTATGTTTTTTCAGTGTGAATTATACATTTCATAGATATTTTCCCAGAAAGCAGGCACCGACATTAATTTCAAGGTCTTGAAATTCACTTTCCCGAAGCATATTGTCACTTGCCAGAAGAAAAGAAAACCTCCACAATTACCTATAAAAACCTGTATTTATACAGTGCTACTACTATTACCTGTTGTTTAAATGATTTTCTTCTCTTTTTCTAGGTATATGCTTGTGTCCTGACTCCTGTAGTTCTACTAGCATGCAGTTTCTTGCCGATCTGTAGATGACCTTCCCTTCCCTACCTGGCTTCTGGTGATATCAACTGAATCCATGCCAGCCTGCAGCACTGGACTCTTAACAGCACTTATGCACACCTAATTTTCATACATAAATTGATATTGCTGCGACTTTGTAACCCTGCCTGCATCCTATGTAGCCTTAGTTCTCTGTACTTAGTTCACTTTTTGTCTGCTTCCTTTATTTCTACCTCTATGGTGGCCGGGTAATTCGTTCTCAATACTCACCCTTGATATAAAAATCCATGTATTAATGGAGTGATATTGAGCACAAGGAAAAATCTTATGTTTGGGGAACAAAAGCTAATTTCTGAGAGATTAATGATATTGGAGATTAGGCCACACTTGTATAGGGGAAAATACTAAACAGATGTCATGAGTATTATTTAATGGACAGGAGGGTATTGATTAGGTACCTTGGGCACAAAATTTTAAGTATAATGCTGTTTCTTGTACTTTTGAAAACACCAAAGCCTCGAGAGTCTTACTCTAAGTAAAATGGATGCTCAGAGGTGACACTGATTTTGAGAGAAAAAAAAGGATTTGCTATAAAGTTATCCTAGAAAATTTTTTTTCCTGAATCAACATTTATAATTTTTGCATTATTATAAAAGTTATACAAAATAATGAGCACTCTGAGGTTGAATCAGTAAATAGGAAGACATGTGACAGATTATTTGAGTGCATGTCAGTTGGTGCAGGTATTTTGTGCATGCAGCTTGTAGATCTGCCTCTAGAGACATTCTGAACCCTGTTGTAACCCACCTCACCCTGTAAAGCATTTTAGAATGAATCATGTATATCTGTGACATTACTTATAGTGATGTCTGTGTCTGTCTTGTGTACGTCTAGTTTTTGTTGAATGAGTGAGATGATATGGGTGCACAATAAAATAGTTTTGTGTTCTATGTTACATGTGTGTTTTAAACTTTTTTTGTTGTTCAATAAGTCCCTCTAGTAGGATAGTGAGTCAGGTGTGTAAATCACATTCAAATGATATAAAAAGTTGTCAGTCCCAAAAGTTATTAGGATTCTATACTCCCTAAAAGGTGAGTTACAGTTGGATCAGCAGTATACACGGTAAGTGCAATGGAAATAAATCATACTGAGGTACACTCAACAGCGTCTGTGTCCTCAGAGGGCCCTTAAGAATAGGACTGGTTTGGTGAAGTAAAGTGCCATAAACAGTAAAGCTCTGTGATATGGTGAGTCATAGGCATAATAAAAGCATAGTAACTTAGATAGGATATATAGATATTATTAGACTATAGTCAAAGAAATTAGCCATACATTGTATAGGCCAAAACTAGAAAAATTGTCAAAATCTGACATCCTGTTGAGAGGGTAGGTTTCAATGTCTTCCTCATTAAAAGAGCTTTCAGGCAATACATGTATATATTTTGTATAGGCTGAATTGTCAAATAATTGCAGGATATAGGAAAAACAGAATCTAAGGAATTACGCCCCCACTTCATTTGCAATGCAGGAAAACACCGAACTAGCTGTGAGTCCAATATTAGCAGAAGGGGAAATCCCAGACAATTGTAAAAGATACATGTAGGCCTAGCTATCATCAATAAAAAAAGTAGTTCAATTGATTTTGACTTATGTTCAGAAAGCAGTAATAGTAATCATGTTAACAGGGGTAAATGTCTGGGTCAAAAATAACTAAGTTTTTTAACATGAAAAAAAAATTGGGCAGAACTCCGGTGTGTGTGACAGTAATCTCGTTCATAAGAATGAGATCCCATCACTTGTTAAGTTCATCCCCCCAATTCCCGCCACCTCTATTGTAGGACAGGGATAATAAACATGCATTAATTGTAACTTAAACCCATGTTAGGTAGAGAAAATCTATAGACCCCCCAGGTGGCATCCCAGGTTAGTGATATATTAAATAAGCTTACCTTTTGTCCTGTTCCAGATGACTGGGTTAGGCTTGAAGAACATTGTCAGATTGAGTCTCTTGTTTTGAAAATGTGAACACCATGAATCGCATTCGCTAATGCCACTATTTGCCCATGCCTGACAAACACACTAGGGTGTATACATTACATACTCAAAAGGCAAATTAAGTGACTAATATGTTGACTCCGTTGTTTGGGCTTATTTATGGTAACTGATACTCATGACCCCTGTTACTCAGCTTACTGTGGCTACAGACTTGGCCGCCGCCGGAGTACTATCTGACTATGTCAATATACTCAATTATCGCTCAAAGTATGCCTATGCTAAGAGACAGGAGTATGATCCCTTATCTCTCCCAAGAGGGTTTTAAACGGAAATTGCCGGCAAAGCAGTGTGGCGATCTTATCTTTAATGTGCTCTCTTGGGGATCGAACCACTCCACATGTAAACAACAGGCCTTCTCATGCTTTTACGGCAGCTAGCAGCGTGGGTGGTTTGGGAGCAGCCGCCATTTGGTGATAACCTCTCATTTCCTCCCCGTCTTTGAGAGTTACGTTTTGGCTAGGGTTAGCCCGCCTTTTATGGGGTTTTAGGAGGAGTACCCGTCAACCATTACATCGTAATTCAACCACTCTGCCCGTCCAAATGGCGGGTGGACGGGTCTCTGAAATAGCCGTTGCCTTAAAGTGTCCTCGGAGAACCAGACACAGACTGACTCAGCGCTAACTCACAGCTGTTGTAACATGTACCATTTATCAATGCATTGCCCCTGTGACAGGGTGACTGGCTGCTACTCAATCACCTCCATTATACACACTAATAATGTTTCCCATATTTTAGGGTGAAGCAATTTAAAAACCTTTTTTATTAGCAAAATATTTGTGTGTGGTTAGCATATGAACAGGGTGTTCTGAAGGAAATGGCTTAACCCATTAATGCTCACAGCGACCAAAACAGTCTGACAATTTTGATGATATCTTGCAGCATAAAGCATAATTGGCAAAATATTTGAAGGAGAAATGTTGATCAGAACAATACCAACAACTCTCCTTCGAATATTTTGTAAAATAATTCCCAATTCAAAAGTTATTGTCAAAAATATCATCAATCCAGACGACAATTTCTGAATGAAGCCTTGAGCATTAATGGGTTAAAGGGCATCAGAATGATTTTTCCGGCTGGTTAGCAGGAACTCAAAGAGTAATAGCAAAATATTGACTATAAATGACTCATTTGGGTAGGGAGGGGAGAGGGGGCAAGCAGGAAGCTTGCCAGACCAGAACAGAAAATATTGCTGAATAAGGAAAATTGTAGCCTAGTCCTAGCCACTCCTAGGCCAAGAAAATTTATCACTTCTTTAATAACTCACCTAATGTTTATATACCATTCTAAAATGTCTACCCATATTTAGTTCTATATTGGCTCACCAGGCGGCCAGCAAGGGTCTATTTGTGATTCTGACTGACCAGGGTGACCACCACTGGTGCCATCTATCAACAGCAACTAAAACTAACACCTAAATATTGAACAAAAGATAGGCCAGAACAGAGAAAAGCAAAATATAAGTAAATAATAGACTAGGAGCTAGTCTAGGAAAATTGGTGCTGAATCCTCATCAGTCATCAGAGCAACAATTGTCCTTCTAAACAATAACTTATACTTATTGCATAAATTATTTTCATACATAATCTAGATAGCATTTAGACAACTCTTTGACAAATATCAGAGGATACAGACACAAACATGAAAGGCCTTTAACCCTTATATATGCTGCTGGTGGCTAATTTGGCCGATACAACATGATACAGAAAACCTGAAAGATTACTGAAACTCTGACACATGAGTAACCATCTCAGAGTACTCAACGAGAGCTATCCAATGAATACCAACACAACAAGGTTTAGATGAATTTCAAATATCTTTGGATCCTTGTGCTTTGGACAAAAGTTGCCTCAGCATTGGAAGGGTTAAACAATGTAGCTATGCACATTTCACATATCTTAAGTTTCACATGACTATTTTTTTTTTCTTTATTGCTCACACATGGTTTCTTTTAGCATTTCCTAGGCATACCGCAAGCTGCCAACAGGTATAACAGGTCTAGTGCCAGCAGCTTCTAGATATACCTACAGCACAATGGGTAGGAGGGGAGGTGGCTTGGAGGTACATGTGTGCCACATTAATTTTATTTCACTGCAGCTTTTGGGTAAAAACAACAGATATAACATGTCCAACAGCTTCTAGAAATATAGCACAACAGGGTAGGAGGGGAGGCGGCTTGGAGGTGCAACATGTGTGCCACATTAATTTTATTTCACTGCAGCTTTTGGGTAAAAACCTCCTCCACTCTAGAGGAGTAGTATCGGGAACCACCCCATAGCAGCTTTGTTAGCTCCGCTGCAGGAGAGCTGCTATTTTGGGGAACAAGTGTATGTCAATAGTTAACATGTGCCAATGACTATTTACGAACTACTCCACCTAGTGTACTGTTTCAAAAGGAGAATGTAAGGGGGATGGTCTGGTGATCGTATTAACCTTTTCAGTGCCACACACACATTTGTGGTAATATAACATAGAGAACTATGCATGCATATATGTATGTAAGGTTCGACTTTCCCAGGGGCCCAGGGGCATATGCCCCTAGATTTTGCTGTGGGCCCCAAGATTTTTCAGTCTAGGGGCCCAAAAGAGTATGAAAAATAACAAGAAATCCAGTTTTTGACCACTAATTTTTATTGAAAGACCTTTCCGGGCCCCTAATCTGAAATCTAAGTGTCAGACCCTGGGTCACTATGCATGCGAGATAATCAAATTCATTTAAAGAACAGTCTGGTTCACCAACCTAAAGGACCTCCTACATAGCTAGGCAATTGAGGTCAGAGTGTTGTGCACGGTTCAAGGTTCATTTTGATATGTCACATGACTGTGGTCGAACAAATGTTTATAAGATTGTCAAACATAAACAACCTGGTGCTGGATTTTGGCAAATGGTTCCCATTACAATTTGGCATAATAATAATAATAATAATAATCTTTATTTCACAAGGGTAACACAGTCAAATACAGGATTTGATTTTCGCTGTGGCCCTCCGATTTAAGGATTATACTTGTCATCAGACATTTGTGGGGAAAATTACAATTTGGTGAATTCAAAGACAAATTTAAAAGAGAAACTGTATCTTCCCTCTAAAAAGCAATCTTCCTTAAATCAATTTTGAGATATTCCACAGCTTGTCCGACCAGCATGGGACTAGGGACCTGCAGCTCTGGTTAGGTTGAGCACAATACAGTCCTCCTCCTCTACCTCTGACCTTCTCAAATGGCTCCTGTTTTATTGAATGCCGACAATCTTGGCAGCCGGTGCCTAAAAACATCAATCTCTACCTCACAGTATGAATTGGACGTGATCCAAAATCAGCAAATCAGTCTTGGGCATGGCTACCGTCTAAATAATCATTATCCTGCTTTCAGGGCCTGGTTTGAACTCCAATACTACAAGTTACAATTATCTTGCTAAGGCCAGGGTTCGACTTTCCCAGGGGCATATGCCCCTACATTTTGCTGTGGGCCCCTAGATTTTTCAGACTAGGGGCCCAAAATAGTATGTATATTAACCAGCAATCCTGTCTTTGACCACTATTTTTTATCAAAAGCCCTTTTCGGGCCCCTAGCCTAAAATCTAAGTGTCAGACCCTGCTAAGGCTCAACCCTTACAGTGAACTCATGGCCCCAGACCAGTAAAAATTCCCAATAAATGCTTCCCATTGCTTCGGGCCAGTAAAAAAAGACCTCAACTGGTCCTACAGGGCCAGTAAACATTTCGGGACATTCCTGTTTTATAACAAGATTCCCCCCAAGAATGTCCCTCAATGTTTTTGAAATAAATGAGTATAAAATGAATTTCCCTTTTGAATAATTTAACCCATGAATCTCTTTTGATTCACATCAATTGTTTACTCATATTAAAGAAAATACATTTTCCGTGTTTTGTCAAATGTTTGTCCCTGGGTTCCAAAAACAAATCAGTTGGCAGGGTAGGTTACATACAGCAATTCAGCAGGACAAGGGTTAATTTAATTAATATTTTTCTCCTGTGAAATGATTGTATTCTTGCCACATCCCCTTGGCAACAGGCAAAGTCATATTACACCACAATGACGCAGACTTCCATCAAGGTAATCTGCTGCTGTGCTACAGCCTATAGGCGTGAATCTGATTATATTATGGCCAGACTCATGGCCTTCATCAATCTGGCTTAGACAGCTGACACTAAAGACTGGTTTTGACATAGCAATTTTGTTCTGGAGACAGAAAGACTGAATCTGAGACGATGACTTGAGCAAACTGAGCAAACTGACTTTTTTCAGGTCTTTGTGAAAAGCTAGAACGTGAGGGCACTTTCTTAACCCTTCAAATACTAAGGCTACTTTCGTCCAAAGCACAAGAACACAAAGATTATTGAAAACCATATAAACCCAGTCAAGTTGGTATTCATTGGATAGCTCTCACTAAGTACTCTCAGATGAGTACCCATATGCCCAGGTTTCAGTCATTTTTTTTAGATTTTTCGCATCATATTGTGTTGGCCAAATTAGCCACCAACAGCATTTATGGGTTAAAAATATCATTTTGAGGAAGATTGTTGCTCTGAGGGGGAATCATCATAAGGTTGAGAAATGAGAAGGTTCTACAACGCATAAAAGGATAATAGAAAGATAGTTGTATTTGCATCAGGTGACCACAAAAAGGTTAAAGATTAATTAATCTTTTGGGTTAAATATACATGTTTCCACTAATTTTTGGTTGTTCCAAATTCCAATCATGTCTTTTCTTCTCAAAAGGTAATCTGATAACAGTGTTGATCCATCCTGTAAGTATATCAAATCCTGCCGGCTTGGTAAGCGTTGGCTATTAGCCTATTGACAATAGGAGCGCACGCAGAGCTAAAGAGGAAAAGCATGCTCCGGCAAAGATCAATTTCTCTGTCTAGACGCTCAATTGCATTCCTTGCATCAGGAAAGTAAATCACCTTTTTTTTCGGGTAATACATCCTGACTGATTCCTAAGAGATCAGTCTTTGCCTGCAGGCCAATCATAACATGTACAGTCTAATCGGCTTGTTTCTCCTTGTTGAGAAGTCCCACATTAGATCAAAGCCAGGATTTTGAATCTTGGGGCAGGGTCTTAGCCAGGATTTAGAAACTGGGTGTCTAAAATTGGCAATTGTGAAGTTACAGGGCGTCCAAAGCCAGGATTTTGAATCTTGGGTCCCAAAGACTGTAAAATCTTTGGGTATAATAATAATGTTCTTATCATGAATTAAAGTAAATAAATGTATATAATTATTAAGAAAGAGCACAGTGAGTAATGTTCTAGCTAGGGTTCGGATGCGAAGAGATTTTTTGAATCGATTGATAGAAAAATATTTCGAACAATTAATCGATTCGGTTCGGGTTTTACGGCCACATTGCCGTAATTTTAAGGCGAACCATTTTAAACATTATTGTGCCGCGGCATGCGCCGGCACATGCCAGGCACACATGCGATGTACAGCGGCACTTGATGAATCTGTGCACAAAACATGGCGCAATAGATTTGTTTACTATTGAGTGTTGATGTGGAGCCGTTCCGTGTCACTTTTGGCTGCGTAATTTCACAAAATTTCTTCAAATATTTCACATTTGAAATAATCGATTATTTCAAATGCCATTCGAACGGGTAGAGTCGGCCTCAGCTAAACCGAATGTTCGAGTTCTTTCTTAATCGTCCGACCACTAGTTCTAGCATTACCAAATTGTCTTTAAGTTGCAAATGCACCCTCCACAATGTGATAAATTCACATTCTCAGCACAGAAAGAGTATAATTTGCAAAAATTATTACAATGAAGGCTGTAAAACAATTATTAAATTCAGGTACACTAAAGTATTTGGCGTAAAACTCCTTAGCAAAGGAGTAGTCTGGACAATGAAGGCTGTTCACTTCAAATATTTAAACTAAAATAACTTACTTTCCTAAGACTTCCTTGGGTTCATATTTGGCGTAAAACTCCTTAGCGAAGGAGTAGTCTGGACAATCCTCATCCTCTATGTCCACCGTCATCTTCACCTGACCAGCAGCGATTCCCGGAGACGCTGAGTACGTATAATATCCTAGCTACTATCCTGAGTTGATTGTGTGAGGTTTGAGAGCATTGAAATAGCGCCTCTCCTGCCCATTCACATCTGGAATGAAAGAAAACAATGTAAACAATGAGCTTAAAAAGATAGTATTTTACATGAGGCACACCTGTGTCTTAGCCAGGATTTAGAAACGGAGTGCCTAAAATTGGTAGTTGTAGAATTTTTGGGTGTCCAAATTTTTAAGGGGGATCACAATATACTCATATTTCAACCATAAACATGTATAACTTCTTCAAAATAAGGCATGATATCATTAAACTATGTCATGGGAATTATAAGGAGATGAAAAAATTCATTTATAAGCTTGAGATTGAGATTTTTATAAATTCCACAAAAAATGGGTGTCCTGAGAGGTTCTTTTTAAGGGTTTGGGTGTCCAAAAAGGCACCCAGACGCCCTGCTGGCTAAGAATATGAGGCACACATTGGCCAGGATCTTCCAACATACTCTCTCTGGAAAACAAAAGGACACCCTTTCAGAAGACAATGTGTACACTACAATTTACTTATTAACAGATCATAAATGAGAAATATTAAAATTGCTCCCTCCTCTCTTCTCTCCACCCTAACCCTATTACCAGAATTAGCAGAATAGTTTTAAGAAATGACAGCTGTGGCCAAAACTAGGAAGTACATGTAATAGTATATAAGAATGACTGGTTGTATAAAAAGATATTCATGAGTCTAATTAAACGTTTATCACCAGCATAATTTTATAGCATACAGTACTTACCATAAGAACTTAAATCTATTCTGAGAGAGAACTTTATCTGCCTGACTCACTGACTCCCTAATAGCATGTACACTATCTATGTGTAAATAGTGTCAGGGGTGTGTACTTATCATCTCACTACACACACAATGGCAAGGCTTGACAGCTTGCTTACCTATCCTTGGCAGGTAAAAGCATCGTCAGGCCAGGTTATGGTGATAAAAGCAAAGGTAAAAGATGAAGTGTTGTAATGTTAAGGATCAAGGCTCGAAATTAAGATTTTATCCAGGGAGCCCAATTGCATCTTCTAAAGCTAACTAGAGATGTATAGAAACCAGTACATCTTTGGGCTCCCTGCAGAAATTTGAGGGAGCCGCAGGAGAATTCAAGGGAGCCCGGCACCCCCTAATTTTGAGCCATGACTGAATATTTGGAAATTACACTTTAATGATAGAGAGCTGAGCATAGCTGAGTTCCCAAGAATGGAAAATGTTGATGGATGGTACCTGCCAGATTTTAGGGGTGGGAGAGTCATTTTTGCAAAGTGAGGTTAATGTGAACTCTTTCAATACTCTGGGACACCCAAAAAGTGTCTGTTATAAAACTTATATACATTGCTGATTTAATCAAATGGAATAGACTGTCCCAGAGCAACAGTAGAGTTCTGCAGTGTCACGTGATGATTGCTTGTCACCCCATAGGTGTGGCAAAGGGGGGGGGTTAGAGAACCATCACATTTCACTCTCAGGATACATCTCTAAGATTGGAAATTAGGCAGTGCTGAAAACAGTTTACTAAGCCTTGGTGGTCAAACGGTCCATCAAAATGAATAGGTTAGTGGTCCACCAGAAAAATTAGCATCCCATAACACTTCGATAACCAAAGTGGTAGCCAACAGCCATTTATTAACTGAACATTCATGGTTAATTGTATTAAGTTTATGAATTGTGACAGCTATAATCTAATATAGAAGAAATGTGAAACTGGATGTGATGCTGAAAACAGTTTACTAAGCCTTGGTGGTCAAACGGTCCATCAAAATGTATAGGTTGGTGGTCCACCAGAAAAATTAGCGTCCCATAACACTTTGATAACCAAAGTGGTAGCCAACAGCCATTTATTAACTGAACATTCATGGTTAATTGTGCTAAATTTATGAATTGTGACAGCTATAATCTAATATAGAAGAAATGTGAAACTGGATGTGATGCTTACTAAATTAATGTTGTCAGAATATTTAGTAGACTTTCTGGGCAAGTGAACGTATACTTTTACTAGTCCATTCAAATTTTTGGTAGAAACGGACCGATGGCCTACTGTCTATTTTCACCACTGATTAGGGGGTGCTGGGAGCCACGGGCCCCCTTGAATTCTCCAGCGACTCCGTTGAATTTCTGCAGGGAGCCCAAAGTTGTATTGGTTTCTATGCGCAACACCTTTAAGTAGCTTTGGAAGATGCAATTGGGATCCCTGAAAAAAACTTAATTTCGAGCCCTAATTTGTCTGTTAGGAACTCCTTTAAAATTTCACAAACCAGGATATTCTCATCACTTGATTTCCTTCTGCATCATATCCATTTAAATAATCAATCCATCCATTGCAGCACCGGTCTCGGTGCATGTCTCAGTATCATGCCCAATATGACTCCCATTCACATACACTGTGATACACACCTTCACCATTGTACAGAGACAGACACACCTCTCTCTCACAACACATTCTTGTCTAATATCAAACTTAGACATATAGAGAAGGACCAACTTTTAAGAAGTCGTACCATTGTATTTGACTGTCAGTGTCATCTAGTTGTATGGGGAGTGTAGTCAATCAAAATGTAAATTTATGTAGAAGGATGAAAATTCATCTCATTTAAAGAATGATCAGTTCAAGAGAACCGAATAGAGTGGAATAAAGCTACCGACATGTGATCATATATTGAAAGTTTTAGGTTAAGATGCCTATTTCGGTGACTGACAGCCAGTGACAGGGAATGATCACGATGACAACACATGCCAAATACTACTATATAGACCATAACTCATAAGGCTTATGATAAGGGCTTTAATCCTTAATGAGGAAAGTAGGTAATTTTGACAGCTAACAGGTATTGCTTATCAAATCGAGATTCCCACCCACCTTCTACTCTAGGGGATAGTCATGTTTACGTCCAGTTTTCGTTGGTGACAGACGATGACTTGATCGCGTGAAAGCCGGCTAGCATGTTACCATGACCTCAATAAGCATATGCTAAACATAAACATATTCATGATGTCGTCCTTCAGAAGACAACACAGAAGGTCACGAAGGGCTACTCTAAGAAACGTTTTTCTGACCGTTTGTGATATGAATCCAATCCCCAACTTCAGGGAACATAAACAAAAATAAAAAGTTAGTTTATTCGTTTTGGACTTACCTTCATTTTCCTAATGTCCAAGTTATAAACACCATGCAAATGTGTCGAGGTATCTCTCACTTCCCATAATTGAAAACTCAGCGCCATCATGCATTCTCGCGCTTGCGTGATTTAAAAAATTGTTTTTAGCTTTCGCGAAAATTGTATTTGATTATTATGGGAACGTAAGTTACAAATTAAGTTTGACAAATATTTAGAAAATACTGAAATTGTGCGTCAAATAAGAATTTAGATTGAAAGGTCAACAAAGGTCAGGAATGATCATGTGACAAGTCAAGATGGCGATGTCCGGGAGGTAGGTTAAATGCTAAACAGTGTTTGTCAATATTTATCTTAAAGGACATGATGCCATTCAATCCAAGGGTGTGAAATCCTAACACCACATCATACTTAAACCAAAGGAAGAGTTACACATTATGGTGTTATTGCAGAGAGTAGTATGCGCGCATTTTAAAACTGTTTGTGGGTACATTATCATGTGAACTGCTGCCTATTGTGTGTTTGTAAATAAGTTGGTCATATGTCACAAGACATGTAATGCTGCTTAATACAATAATAGTCTGCCAGTCAGGAAAGGAGATGTTCATTGCTTCTTCTAAACTCATCTAACTTATGAAAACCATCATTTCTATTATTTGGAATTGAATACTGCTGGTTCAAATAGATCCATCCTTTTGAAGATAACTTGTTAATGTCACTTAATGTATCCTGAGATTGTGAGACAACTATAACAGGCTGAGACGACTAAAACAGGGGTTACAAGGGGATTAATCGGCAGTGATGGGCATACCGTGGTATTTATATTTTTGCTATTGACTTTGTGGTATGAACATCTACACAATAACCTATACTTAGCAATGTTTAAAATCCTTCCCTCATACCAACTTCCTTACACAATTGGTCAATTAATAGAATAGATGTTTACTTAGATGTGAAGGAATGTGTGTCGCTACTTTAGTTTTTGCAATTCCTGTATCCAATCACTAAAAAATGTACATGTATATCTAATTGCTGGTAAAATTTTTAAGACGTAGGGTACCATGATGGATTTATCTGTTGTGACTTATCGCAAGATCTTTGGAAGAGCGTTTAATTGATCTAATTAGGGATACATTTTTTATTGCAAAAAAAACTGTATAGATTTTAAAGATCTAAAGCTGTTGATAAAAAAACACTCAGCAAATACCAGGCAAATACTTCGGAAAAGGACATGATTGTTCATGATGATTGATTTGAGAAATATTGTGTATGAAAATAGTCTTAGGACCTGATGCATGTGCATATTCAGAAATCGAGTATTGCTGACCTGTCGCTCGATCTCACGTGAAAGGTGAAAAATGGCGAAGAGAGGGATGTAAATGAATGCTCTCTAGAAATGTTTGGACTACCTCTCCATTATATGTGAGTTTATCAAAAATTAACATTAACAGCACACATTTCTAGCTCACATTCGTCATCTTAGTGCAGTCAGGTATGAAGTAGATTGGGCACTGTCAGAGGGAGTAATCAAAGATAAAATGCACTTTAATACTGTTAAATGTTTATCAGTTGCTTTTGATGCTATATAATGCACATGAATAATCACAAGATTCATTTTTGCAGTCTGGGTTCCCAAATCTTCTTCATATACGATCATACTGTGCTTAAGAAGGAAGAAGATGATTTACAAGATGCCCTTGTTTATTTCTTTCCTGCATCAGTAAGTATTCATCTCTCATTCAATTGACACCTTTAGTATCTGTATTCAACAGTCTCATCATAGAGAAAATCATGCTGGCACTTGAAAGTGCTATTCAATCCATAAAGTACCATAAATTTATTGATGAAACAATTTTTTCTTACGTAGTTTTATATATAAAATCAGTCCTTCAATGTAAGTGAAATTTTTTGGAATTATATTTCCTTTTTATCATTATCTTTAAATATATTATTGATTTGATATACAGTTAAGATCATCAAATTTACTTGGCTGGTTAGGATTTTATGGATAATGGACTGATAAATATCCCATTTTCTGTGTTCATTCAGTCTTCTTAATGCTTGCACGTATCTTGTTCAGTGAGATGAGAAGCAAAGAATGCTTGTGAAATCTGGCAAAGAATACCTGTGAAAATTATTATTAAGACTTTTAGGTCTCACATCTCACAGATATAATTAGCAGATACATGTTGCATATTTACTCATGCATGATATTGAAGTAGACTGATGAAGTACAAAGACTTATAGTGATATAGTGATATAGGTTTGTAGGGCAGAGAGTGAAAAGTAGGTCTCAGAGTTATGTTTCTTTCCAGTTTGACCTAGATTTCCAATGCCTCCTCTGTGGTCAGCTGATGGGTATGGTGGGCTTCTTCAAGGCCAGCGCTTCATCCGCCCCACTGATCATAAAACTCCTCGGCGAAAAGTTTGCTGTCAAACATCTGGGGAGGTATTCAATGGTGAGTCTTTATTTCAGTTGCTCTAAGATTAATCTTGAATGTAGTTAATGGCTGGCTTATTTATTTAATATGCATTTAATTAAAATGCCCATGACCTAAAATAAAATACCTATCAATGCCTTAATGCACCAAGCTACCAAGCTGTGATAAACCTATTATGACCAGTGATAAGATAAAACTTAAGCTGCTTAGGTTATATAGATAGATATAGATAGATATTCTTTATTTCAAGTCGGTAATAATTTTACATAATAAACACAAGCTGCCAGGGCTCTTGGCCTTCTACAAAATAACAATTCATTATATAACATACAGGGTGTAACAGCACTATATTAGGTTGCATAATGATGATAAAAATAATGATAATAAAGATAATAATAACGATAATAATGAATAATGATAATAAAAATCTTTATTTTACTAGGCTAACACATTCAAATACTGGATTTGATTTTAGCTGTGGTCCCCCTTTTATGCTTCAGACCACAAATTGAAAATTGTATTTCAAGGTATAGCATCCTGCCTGGAGTAGCTATATTCCAGTATACAACTTAGATGGAATAGAACAGGACTGTTTAAACCTAATTGATATTTATTTCTATTAATCCAGGTGCTTGCTGGTCCAGCAAAGGAACCAGACTCTATAATCAGAAGGCAGCTGGAGAGACTCTACAGAGTCTTCAGGTTCTACCATGGAAATCTGGACTCATTTCTACAGGTAAGATTCAAACCCTTGTGATTGTTTAATGCAATAGCATATTCTAGAAAAAAAAAAGAAAAACGGACAACAATACCACATTTCCTTCCATTATACTAAGACAAGACATGCAATCTATAGATGACAAAGCAATCTGTCCTTGAAAAGTGAGCCAATAATCTATGAGAGAGATATTCACAGCTAACGCTATGAACAATCTACCCTTGCAGCAACATTTTAATCAATCTGCACATTATGGTTGCTCTATATAGATACATTTTGACATGAATTGGCCTCTCCTATCACTGATGTGCATTAGGCATTGGTACGCCAGTTCCCAATAGATACAAACTTGTACATTTGCCATCACAGATATATGCTATACAGGCCTCAACATTAATTTTGAAGGCACTTGCCAAGTAGGGCAGGTAAACTTTAATTTCTACCTGCCAGACACAATTTTGACCTGCCCTGCAAAAGGTGTGATAGAATGAACATGAAAATGACTTTTCTGTATGTACCATACTTGTACCAATTGAGTGTTTTCTTGCTTTTTGCAGAGTTTATCTGGACAGGAAGACTGTGCTGCAGTGATGGCAAGAGTATGGAATACATACATTCCCTTTGTCCGTTGCTATGGCGACACCATTGCTGTATCATTCAATGCCGTGCCAATGGTGGACCTGCCAAAGGTAAAGATAGTTTTTGTGAAACTGCGATACTCCATGGAGAACACGAAGCAGGCAAAAAACAGATGTGTGCCTATTTGAAAAACCCTCTAGGGTCAAAATGAAGAATATTCACATTCAGACCCAAACATACCTGATTATTGCCATCTGCAGTTTCATTTATCTTTGTTTAACCCATTCATGTCTGGAGAGTTCCTTGTCAAGAACTGTCTGGATCTATAATTCTGTTTGTGAATAAATTCGCAATTAAGTATAAATTGGAAAAATGTATGAAGGAGAGTTGTTTTTTAGTGTATTATTCACATTTCTCCTTCAAATGTTTCCATGATTTTGCTTTTGTCAGAGATATATCGCCCAAAAAGTCAGGCAGTTTTGGGCGCTACAGGCATGAATTGGTTAATAACAGTACCACATCATGTATTTTTGAACTTATTAAAAGCCCTGATTTTTCAAATTTTATTTTTTGATTTAAATACTATCACTCTGTGATCAATCCATGTCCTTCCTTGCGCACAATAATAATGGCACACTTTGGCTTTTTCCAGTTATAAGAAAAATGGATGACTAAGATTGAAAAACTTACGGAAATTAGGTGATCACATCTAACAAGGCTGTCATGTTTAGAAGTCAACATAGAAAATACATTTATCTAAGGTCTATGAATGCTGTAAACTAATAGGCGGAATGATTGTTTCATTTTGAAAAGCAAATCTAGATAAATGACATTTCTCATAGTGTTTAGCAAAATGTGATTATTATCATTATTATTATTATTATTATTATTATTATTATTATTATTATCATTATTATCATTATTATCATTATTATTATTATTATTATCATTATTATTGTCATCATCATCATTATCATCATTATTGAGTATTTGAATTTTCAGCCTCATGGTAAACTGTTCCTAAGAGCATACCAAATGCTGCAAGCCAGTCAGCGATGGCCTGGGATACTTGGTGGATGCTTATTCTTCAAAAACAGGTAAACAGTAATGGAAGTCCTTCCATATTTTTCAACAACTAGTGAATGTTATACATGTGAGCGCCCTACATGGAGTATGGATCACCAGGGTCCCACAATAACCAAAACACACCTGGAATCTACTAGCCCTACTTCAACCTGTACTAGCCCTGCCTCACAATCAATAAACTTTTTATAATTCAACCCAGTTTCTTTACCTAAATGTGGAAGAATATGTTATTCATTTACATCTTGTAATAAACACCAAACAAGATGTCATCATGTCAGCTTAGCTGGCAAATTTGGACTAGTCTGGTAGGGCTACAACGGTCTTGAATTTACTAGCCATACTGGCCCCTATTCACATGTTTACTAGCCCAGACTAGATAACTGATCACGATTCATTTGCATTTCTTCACTTGCATTTTTATCATACTGCCCTCCTATATCTCCTTCCCTTTCACCAGGTTGGAGACTATCCTAGAAATCCCATTTGATTTGAAATCATCCAAATACCATTTTTTTTAAATTTTGATAATTTTGCTGAGAGAGAAGCAGAAGAGAAGGGATCAGAGAGTAGGTGCCTGTTAATGAGAGATGGTGAAGGAGGGGAGGGAGAGACAAACAGATTCATTTTATTGAACATGATTTTGTTTTACTTTCAGAGTGTTGTGCACTCAGCTCAGTTCTGAGTTGACTTGGAGGTTACTGCTGATCCGGGCGCAACAGAATCATGTAAGTGACCAAGCTCCGCCAAGATCATGGGCTGTGGACTTACTTTTACTCCCAGGCAATCTGTCAAGATAGCATCATTAACAAAATTCTAAAGATATACAGAAAACATAAGTATCATTACTAAATGGGTACTTGCGATAAACGACCGTTTGAATTTTTATGTTAATGATTCTATTTGAATGAATGTTGAACAACACCTGAATACCCTTCCTATTATGCAGTTATATTTATAGTGATATTCTGTTTTGCATCTCCTGTGTTACACTGCTCCAATGCCAGTGTTTTTCTTTCTTAAACGACAATTCCACCATGAATAAAACAGAGGCCCAAATAGTTTCTTATGGTATTCTCTACTTACCTTTAATGGTAGAATTATTAAATCAGTATCTCTTGATTCTAAAGTTTTTAATACTTTTTCAGTTTGATTAATTAATAGCTGCCCTCTAAAAGATTATTTCTATTTTTAAAGTGTGATTGAAAAATAAAGTTTTGGTATGTGAATTTAATATCTTGATATCTATGTCTTATTTTACAGCTCCCCTGTCAAGATGTCCATACAGGTAAAATATTCTACATTCTATATGAAAATATCTCCTTTAACCTTCTAATGAAAAATGAAAATTTATTCTTAATTGGTAAGTAACATTTCTTTTTTTTTTCAACATATTTATGAATTACCTAAAGGGTAATTCTGAACTGATTGAAAGTTTTTGAGATATGTTTATTACATTTCTGAAACCAACTCTATCTATGGGTCGCCATTACACTTTTCTAGTTGATTCATCTTTTAAAATTATCTCTTCCAATGCCAAGGCTACTTTCATCCAAAGCACACAGATGCAAAGATTTTGAAGACCATCTAAATCCTGTCATGTTGGTATACATTGGATAGTTCTGTTCTCATTGAGTACTCTCAGATGTGTACCTATGTGCACACAGATGCAAAGATTTTGAAGACCATCTAAACCCTGTCATGTTGGTATACATTGGATAGTTCTCGTTGAGTACTCTCAGATGTGTACCTATGTGCCAGGGTTTTTACTCAATTTTCATTTTTTTTGCATCCTTTTCTATTGCCTAAATTACCCACCAGCAGCATAAAGTTTAAAATCATCAACTATCGTTGATTTCTACAAGATCTGATTATCCTCTCCTCCTTTTTCAGACTTCAGGATGCCGGTTGGAGTACGTTTAATAACGGTTCATCTTGCATACGAGGAGTATGTTTCTTTATTCCATCTTAAATCTGGTAGAAGAAGACCTACAGCTAAACAAGCCAGTCCTCGCAACAAAAGAGCTCCCCAAACTTCCACTAGCTCATATGGGCATTCTAGTGAGGAGGAAGATATCCCTAAACAGGGATTTGACAATTCATCTAGTCAGCTACCGAAAACTAATCCCGAAAAAAATGGGTTAATATCATCGCTAAAACTTTTATCAACGGCTGGGGTGCAGTTAATTGCTGCATCTGAGGAATCAAATAGGAAGGAATTAGAACTAATAGGTGATAAAAACATATACACTGACAATGAGGTTTTTCTTTCAAATACTCCATTAACTCATCTTAGATGTTCAGAAGCACAAGACAAGGTTGAAATTGGCTTGGGACATGGTATTGATGTTTATACTAAAAACAGTTCTGGTAAGACTGTATCTGAGGAGAGTGATTTCAGTCATGAGGGAGTCAAGAAGGGTCCTGCTTCTTCACATAAAAACACTTCTGTTGAGAAGGAAGTGAAGGATATTGCAGCAGTAAAAGATTCTCACAACAATGCATCGTTAACTGCCAACAATGCTTCGTTGACTGCCAGCAATGCAACGTTGACTGCCAACAATTCATCGTTGACTGCCAACAATACGTCGTTGACTGCCAACAATGCGTCGTTGACATCCAACAATGCATCGTTAACTGCCAACAATGCTTCGTTGACTACCAACAATGCATCGTTGACTGCCAACAATGATGGCTACGTGAAGATGCATCCCACGACCGTGGAGGACCGAGACTGTAGTAGTCCAGTAGACAGTTCTCCTCTTCATCTAGTCATTACAGCTGACGTGCACTGCAACCCAGACCCACAAGCTGGTGAGGATGCAGGGGAAAATGCACAACACACCCATAACCGTTTTAAGCAACATGCCTCACATAATACTCAAGAGCATCCTTCAGCTTCATCACAGAGTGATCATCAAAACGAATCTCATCAGATGGATCTCGGTAAAGAGAACCCAAATATGCAGGATGTGGAATTTCAGGATGCCAGGCAGGGGGGAGAGAATGTAATGATTAAAAAGTTAGGAGAGTCGGACGAAGGAGAAAATGGGAAGGAACAGGAAGAACCACGCATTGACCTTAAAGAGGTAGGAGCAAAGTCTAACGATGTAGAGGGAGTCAGTAATGAAACAGACAACCAGTGCGCCGAGACTGTACATTCTGACACAGTGATCAGTTGCTCTGATAGCACCCCTGCAGGAGAATCTTCTCCAAAAGGACAGGATGATTCCAATGTGGATGATGTGAATGTTAGTGGAGTAAACTCAGATTCAGCACATTCAGAACAAACTACAGGAAACCCATGCTTGGAGAGAGTACAGTCTGAATCCATGATCAGTTGCTCTGATAGTTCTCCAAAAGGACATGGTGATACACATATGGAGGCTGTGATACTACAGAATGTTAGTGGAGTGAACTCAGATTCAGCACATTCGGAGAAAACTACAGAAATCCCCTGCTTGGAGAGACTACAGTCTGAATCAATGATCAGTTGCCCTGCAGTAAAGTGTTCTGCAGACACTAGAGTGGATATTGTGATACAAAATGTCGTTGAAGGTAGCACTGATGTGGCACCTTTAGAACCAACTACTGCTCGCCTCATGGAGAAATATCCTCGCGACAAAGTAGGTTTTGCCGATGCACATTTAGGACAAGAAAGTAGTCAGAAGAGCTGTGATGAATCTTCGTGCAATCTCGGAAAAGAAGCTGTGAAAAGTGATAAGGACTCAACGCAGCAGCAACAACCAAGCTCTCCCTCTGTGGGAAGACGAAAGGGTTGTATAGACACCTCCAAGGAGTGCCAAACTATTGAGATTTTAGAAAGTGATAAGGCTGTCAACAGTAGGCAGTCATTAGTACCAAAACATAGTGCTTTATCAGAACCAGATGGCGAAATTACAGTTTCGTCATTTGGTGGAAAAAATGAAGGATGGACTCTCGTACCAGATTCTAATGAAGGGAAAAGAAATGTTTCGTTGGAAAAATCACAATCAATAGATATTGACTCTTTCTCTTTGCTTGAAGGTGACTTGCCACAAAGGAAATCTACAGATAGTTTTGAACTTTTTCAGGACGCCCTGGAAGAAATTGATTCGACTAAGAGGGGTTGTCCCCCAGTGTCTGGTAGTAAAGGAACCAGTGATTTGCCCTCTCGGAAAATCCCAGGCATACAAAAACCAAAGTCTTCAAGTGATATCATTTCAAAGGCTGGCGATCTTATCTCAAATGCTGTGACTTCTAATTCAAACTTTTATTGGAATGGATATATGTCAGGGTCGTCTTTACAAGGCTTTAAAGAGTTAAAAGGTGGGCAGCGTCACCATGACGGCGCCATGACAGACGGTTGCCTAGGTAGCAAGGAGAAAAGAAAAGTGCACTCAACGAGGAACATACAGTCTAATTGGAAACCACAAATTGTTGATTTTGGCGACAAAAAGGCACAGAAACCTAAAGATACTCCCAGAAAACCTGCGCCATTTTTGTTACGCAAGCGCAGAGGAAAGAGCTCCTCCCGCAAAGATGAGAAAACCTTCAAGGTCACTCTCTATATCCAAGGTCATTCAGAAATGGTGCTTTTGCTCCTGATGGAGGATTCCATGAAGACTGATGGGGATGCTGTTCAGGGTCTGGTAAGTGGTGTTCCTAGTTTACTGACTTGCTGTACTTTCTTCCTTCAGGAAACTGAATATGATCATTTTTGTTGAGATCATGATGATTTCAATATATCGGAATAATAGAAATTAAGTTACCTTGATAATCTGTCATTTAAGTCACTAAAGGATGAAAAGTAAAACTTTTCAAGAGTATCTTCTTCAAGTCTTCCTTTTCTTAAGCTTTCAATGCATATGTAATATGGTCCAGAATATCTGTTAAAAAGTATCCTATTTTGTTGATCTGACGAACAATTCTTTTGTTAATAGAGATATTTTTTGAGATAATGAAAGACATATTTATCAAAACTATAAAAGTAGGAAATCACCAAAGGCATAAATTGAAATTCATTTCTTCTTTAAATCACATGAAAATTTCTTTTTGGTTTATTTTCTCAATGAAAAAGATTGAGAAAACTTCAATATTTTTTTTCTCTCATTAGGAAATAGGCAGAATATATATTTGTTTTTTGTCTATTTTCTCAATAGACAATCAACTAAGGATAAATTAATTTTTGTTTTGTTTGTTTATTTTCACAGTGGAAGAGTGCATTACCCCAGCTTGGGGAGCTGGAGGGAGAGATCAGAGAATGTTTGGATACAGCAAGAATAACCACAGTAAGTCCTTTATTGTTCGCCCATTCCAGTACTCTCCTGACATCAGACCAAATTAGCCATCTCCTGATGGGACACCTGGTATAATATGAAGTACTGTCCAGATGAACTCCTGATATGCTGATTTAAGGAAAACCCTGACTCACCATTTTACTGGAAATAATAATAATAATTGATATTTGATATAGCGCCCTTTCCACCTATAATGTTCAAAAGCGCTTTAGAGTCATTTGACAGTTGTCATGGTCCATATAGTCAATTAAACTCCTTTCGAAATAGCAATGTTTTCAGCTGTTTCTTGAAGTTTTGCACACTATCTTGTCAGGGAGCTCATTTCAAAGGCGTGGTGCATAGGCACAGAATGCTCTGTCACCAAACCTTTTCAGATTAGTGAGTGGTATCTGTAACAAGTTCTTAGTGTTTGATCTTAGAGTCCTTGTATTGGCTTGTTTGACTAACAGTTCCCTCAAGTATAGAGGGGCACATCCTTGCATGCATTCGAAATAGGCCTCTCTGCTTTTTACTTGTCAAATGACTGCGTCCAAAGCAGCCTGATAATTTTGATGAAATCTTTCTGGCTAAAGCAACAAATTCAAGAAAAGATTTGAAGGATTAATGTTGATCAGAATATTACCAACAACTCTCTATCAAGTTTGTTGTAAATCATGTTTAATTTGATAAGTTATTGTCAAAAATAACAAAGATGCAGACAACAATTTCAAATGTTACTCTTAAGCATTAATGGGTTAAATATAGATATATTGTAAAAGTTTTTGGAGAGATATTGCTACACCTTCATGTATTTGGAACACCACCCGACCTTCTATCAAATGTTTTGCCAAAATAACTTTGTCATACAGATATCTCTCAATGTACCGTAAAGTTTCAGTAATTTGGGATACTTCTTAGTAACAACGGTTTTTATTGGTTCTGGTTGGCCCATGTTTATTGAAAATACCTTGATGTTTTACCAGCAAGATTTAAAGCTAAGTCCATAGATTGTGTAATGGTAACTTGTGAAAGATTAAAGGTTGCCCAGATTTCCCATTGATTATTTAGCAAAATGATTATAGTGGCCCAAATTTCTGAGAAATTACAGTAACAGACCATGTGACCTAAAACATTTTTAGAGATTTTTATAAAATATTCTAGCATTGTACTCAGTCACCTTATTCTTTCGTTTCAGCACAAGAGTGAAGGATATCATTTTCTCATGTATGATAACGTTGAAAAGAGCTTGAAAGGTAGGATCAAATGTCAGTTTGATATTTGTGACTTAGAGAACATAAATTACCAATTTTGGTTTTAGGTTTTGAAATTGAACAATTGATTAGAGTGTAGCTATGATGCATATTGACAAGTACTTTCATCTCAAAATACCTGTATAATCTTATTTTATTTATGGAAACTATTTGATGATCAAAAGGTCCTGATTTATAAGTTGCCATGTCTGGCGAGTCAAAGATGATTTTTCTTTGCCTGGTGTTCTGTTTTACTTGCCATGGCAAGCAGACTAGCACTTATGTGGTTGGCTACTACTATGTACCCTCAAATTCAATTTCCATAAATCCCTTTTTTATCCTGCCTGATCTGTGTCAGCTGTGTAGAATTCTTTATGAGGCATGTTACTAAAATCCACTTTACTACTTTTAAAATGGTACCTTGTAGTACAATCTGTTAAAGTTTTAAATAATTGTATTCATTATTGTTATATATTATTTTTATCATTATTATTATTATTATTATTATTATTATTATTATTATTATTATTATTATTACTTTTGTTTTATTATCATTATTATTATTATTATTATTATTTTCATTATTATTATCATAATTATTATCATTACAGTGTAACTATCATATTTCTATTCATGTATTACTGTGTTATATCTCTGGTGGGGAGAATCCTTTAAGAATTGCATCTGCTTTAAATACTGAAAATTCTCAAATGGTGCCTTTTGGTATGATTTATTTCTTTACTCAAATCTCATAATTTCTAATCCTGTTTAGGCAATATGCTGTCTCCTGTGTCTGCTGGTGAGAATGGCTTCTGTAGCACGTCTACCTACATCCACGAGGAGATCAGGAAATCACCCACAATAACAGACATGACACTCAGGTGAGTCTGAACTAGGCTCTTAGTCCCTAAAGAGTTGACATTCCCTTCTGTGTTGACCAAGCGTGTGGTGTAGTACCAGGTATGGTAGATAGATGGCACCACCTGATCCTCCTCTCTCTAGAGGAATGTGTAATACTCAAACTGAGTCCTCTTTTCCCCTGGTGAGATAAGTGTAAACTAAATTGACAACTACGGCCACCTAGTCTTTTTGGTGCCTGGTAACAGAAAGAACATCACATAAAAATTTATATGACCGCCTAGAAATCTAGGCTAGGGTGAATCACACAGTACAATTCAGGGACTTGGCCAGACGCTCTACTGGCTAAGATTATGCGTTGTAGATGATATACTACCATGGTTTTTAAGGGCTATGATCATAGACTTATATGTATTGCATTCACATAGGAGTTGTTAAGTGGTGAGAACACCTCTTATTGGTGACCACCTTAATGTGATATGAAAAAAATGATATTTTGGAAAATTTTGCAAATAATCAGGAAATCAACAAAATTATCCAAATATATTTGAAGATCTTGCAGCAACTTGTTTTCAATTTCCAGTTCTTGATCATGCCTTGTTTTATGTTTTGCAGGAAGCATAGTGGCACAGTGTTTGGGCATCGCAGCATTGACCAGGAGATTTATTTCCAGCAGTGCGGCCCTCCAAAACCTATATCTGGAGCCCCTTCCTTCCAAGACCTCACCTTTTCTCTAGAGTCCAAGGTTAGAGAAACTCTGGCAAAGGAGCATCACATACTGCTCTTCTAGAGACATATTTCCAATATCTCACTCTCTGTCTAGAGTCCAAGGTTAGAGAAACTCTGGCAAAGGAGCATCACATACTGCTCTTCTAGAGACGTATTTCCAATATCTCACTCTCTGTCTAGAGTCCAAAGTTAGAGAAACGCTGGCAAAGGAGCATCACATACTGCTCTTCTAGAGACGTATTTCCAATATCTCACTCTCTGTCTAGAGTCCAAAGTTAGAGAAACGCTGGCAAAGGAGCATCACATACTGCTCTTCTAGAGACGTATTTCCAATATCTCACTCTCTGTCTAGAGTCCAAGGTTAGAGAAACGCTGGCAAAGGAGCATCACATACTGCTCTTCTAGAGACGTATTTCCAATATCTCACTCTCTGTCTAGAGTCCAAGGTTAGAGAGACACTGGCAAAGGAGCATCACATACTGCTCTTCTAGAGACATATTTGACACACAACAACACTATTTGGTACGGCTTCCTTCCAAGACCTCACCTTTTCTCTCAAGTCCAAGGTTAGAGAAACATTGGCAAAGGAACATCACATACTGCTCTTCTAGAGTGATGTGTCCTCACCCTCCAATATTTCACTCTCTGTCTAGAGTCCAAGGTTAGAGAGGCACTGGCTAAGGAGAGTCATATACTACTGTTCTAGAATTGCGTGTGCTCTTCCTCCAATATCGCACTCTCTGTCTAGAGTGTAAGGTTAGAGAGACGCTGACAAAGGAGCATCACATAGAACTATTCTAGAATTGCGTGTGCTCTTCCTCCAATATCGCACTCTCTGTCTAGAGTCAAGGTTAGAGAAAGACTGGCTAAGGAGCATCACATACTGCTCTTCTAGAGTTGTGTGTGCTCTCCCTACAGTATCTCAATCTCTGTCTAGAGTCCAAGGTTAGAGAAACAATGGCCAAGGAATATCACATATTGCTATTCTAGAGACATATTTGACACGCAACAACACTATTTGGTACGGCTTGCTTCCAAGATCTCACCTTTTCTCTAGAGTCCAAGATTAGAGAGACACTGGCAAAGGAGCATCATATACTGCTGTTCTAGAGACAGTTTTGGTATACAACAACAATATTTGGAACAGCTTCCTTCCAAGATCTCACCTTTTCTCTGAAGTCCAAGGTTAGAGAAACGCTGGCAAATGAGCGCGAGCATCATATATTTCTATTCTAGAGACGTATTTGACATGCAACAACACTATTTGGAACGGCTTGCTTCCAAGATCTCACCTTTTCTCTGGAGTCCAAGGTTAGAGAAACACTGGCTAAGGCGCATCATACATAGCTCTTCTAGAGACGTATTTGGCACACAACAACACTATTTGGTACAGCTTCCTTCAATGATATTTCAAGACTCAACACTGCAGATTGTTATTCATGATACTCTAATTATATAGCTGTGTTTTATCTGTCTTGCAAACTTTTGTAAACTTTTATACCATGTATTCACCAGCTGAATGGGTAGAACAAGCCAGGTGGCTCTTGTGTGCAATATTGTAGCAACCCATTTTTGCCTGGAGATCTCCTTGGCAGATGTTGCCTTATGATGCAATCAAAATCTATGATGCAATAAAAATCTATGATGCAATCAAAATCTATGATGCAATCAAAACTAACTGGAATTTCACATCAAATTTCATGAAGTATTTAAGAATTATATACTGTAGAATAGGAAATGATTCCGAGCATGTAATTAATCCGAATTCACTGTATTAGAAAATCTTGGTATAATTAAATTTGGATAAAAATTTGCCCCCCTTCTGTGTTAATGTGTGAACTGTTTGTTCGGTAAAATTAAATGCAGACAGATCATTTTTGGTCAAATTCGGTATATTTGAACCCCAGATTAATTTCCTATTCTACAGTATTAGATTATATAGTTAACATTCTGCAATCAAATATTTTACAAAAAATGCTGTGGTCAAAAAGAGTTCACTAGAATAGTTAGGATATGTTTAGCTGCTGCAGGCATGAAAAGACTTCATCCTGCAAACCCAGAGTTCTTCAAGGAAATGCTCTCTGGGTGCAGTGATACTTATCAAAAGCATTTGGTAAATAGGCATCATCTTGAGAAATATATGAAGGAAAATCATCAGTTATCTTGCAATTAATATTTCTCCTTCATATACTCTTTAACCCATTCATGCTCAAGAGCTCTTCTGGATATTGTTGCCTGTATCTTGACCCTTTTAACAATAACTTCTGAACAAAGTATGATTTTCTGAGAAAAATTGAAGGAGAGTTGTTGGCAGTGTTCTAACTACCATTTCTCTTTCAAATACTTTCCCAACGCTGCTTTCTCTTTTGAGATTTTCTCAAAAGTTGTCAGGCTGGGTTTTGCTGCTGTGAGCATCAATGGGTTATAATTGTGCTTTCATCAGGAATAGTTCCTCTAAGTAGCAGCCATGCATTCCTGCTGACACTCTGGTGAATTTGTTTATCCTCTGAGGGGATTTAGGGTCTGACAGGTATGTATTTTTGTAAATTACTCTAATCAAAATAGTCAATTATACTTCAATAAGAGTATTTATATCAAATACATTAATCAACTCATTCAAGTATCGACATCAAATAAGAATTTAATAATTGACTTGTCTTATTAAGAATAGATAGTTTGAGTGTAAATATGCAAACAATATATAGTGATATTTATGCTTCTATTGGTGGCTATATAGAGCAACTGTAATGATTTTAATATATAGGTAATTCAAAATGAATTTGATCTTTTTAATATTGTTCCAAATATTTCTTAAGAATAAGATATTTTACCAGCCTATACAGAAATATGATGATGTAAATAATTTCTTGTCTGTATTTATTCAGATATGTATGAATTTTATTGTCTTTTAGTACCTTTGTAATATCAAAATAAAACTTTTGCAATTCGCATCAAACAAATTTTGTTGTGTGATTTATCAAATTGGGATCTTCAGATATGTATTTATCTCATTTTGCATATTTCCTTTTCTTACCTTGTTGAGGTAAAGAAATCTTTTAAGTTCTGTTCTTATTGCTTTAGCCTACTTTATTTCAATAGGCAAGCATCAACAAATAATATGCATTAAACGTATTTGATTCACTGTATTTCTAGTTTTGGTGAAGGGGATAGTGTCAGAAACTGTATTTTATACAGTGTACATCAGATAATTTTGATGATGGTTTCTTGGGATAGGTACCAGTACTTGATACAATATCAAATACTAATACTGAATTGGAAAAAGTATTGTATTGAAAAGATTAAGTATTGAATCGTTAAGATTTGAATTATCTGTAAAATTGGCTCAATTGCTTTGTCATTGTGTTTCCCCTTTTTACATATTATAAGTTAATCAATATTGATATTTGGTATACATTCTCTGAGCAAAGATCATTCTTTTACATAGGAAAATGATATTTACCCACAATGCAAATCATATATTAAAGTTCAATATTATTTAACTAGCTTAAGCCAAGTCCTTTACATGTTGAACCTGGAAGAACATTTGCAACGACATAGCTGTCAGACCTTTTGATGGGGACCTGCTCTGACCGCCATGTGGTCTAAGGCGCCGCCACTGACTACACGCTGTCTCTCACCACTGTCTGGGTTCAAATTCCGGCTTGGGCATGTGAGAAAGTTGCCAGTGACTTGGAGTTAGGGGGTGGTTTTTCGCCTGGTACTCCGGTTTCCTCCACTACTTACAACTGGCTAGTCACGAATTAGCCACAATTGGCATAAATGTGACGAAAAACAAAATTCCAATTC
Organism: Maea johnstoni; assembly: GCA_963942565.1. NCBI lineage: Eukaryota > Metazoa > Annelida > Polychaeta > Spionida > Magelonidae > Maea > Maea johnstoni. Next base: position 4,063,315 of record OZ012691.1, on the reverse strand, counting down.
CAAAATTCAGGCCTTTTGATCCACTCATGGCGGTAGCAGCTCCTGACATCTTACAAAGGTGATCTCTTCCTAAATAAAACATCAATAGAACATCACACATTTTACCCTTCTAATGCTAAGGCTACTTTCATCCACTTTTATATATTTTGTGAATCTTTGCTTTGATGTTATTTTGTTAGATGGATCAGAGATGCAGATACCGGTATCTAGAAAACTCTAGGAAAAATGAATGGGTTATTTCGACCTAGACTTGAATCTAGAACAACCACTGAACTACCAGCCATATACAAACAAGAGCATGATAAGGCTGTGCCATTACTATGATCCCCCAGTGATAAAGAGACCAAAAGAGATATTAATGTTAAGTGGAGGTGTTGAGTAGTAATTTGTGGTGGAGGAAACCAGAGTACTCCGTGAAAACCATATCCTACTCCGAGTCACGGGCAACTTTCTCACATGCCTAGACAGTAGTGAGAGGCAGCTATCAGTCAGTGGCAACACCTTAGACTACACGGCCATCAGGGCAGGCCCAATTTTGTTTGAAGTGCAGAATAGGGTTTTAATAATGTTAATTACACATATGGTCAACATTTCTCTAGTAAAGATCAACATGATTATGTCACGTGAGAAATAAAGCCTTTTAGGCCCTAAGATTTTGAACAGTATCATTTTGATGCAATGCAATAAAATGCAGCATCAATTATACATATTTCTAGATACACATTTTGCCTTTAAATATTTCTCAAAAGATATCTCCCTCAGAGAAATGCAACAGGAAGATGGTAAGCTGCTGCAGGGATGATTGGGTTAACAGAAGCTCCTGCTTCCATAGAGGATGTTTTTGTATGTGTGCAAGCTGCACCCCAAATTGCTCTCACTGTAAATTGGTTGCCAATATACCCCATATTTGGAGTCTGGTGGTAGGTATGTAGCCTTCCTGATGCAGCCCTAAAAGGCCTGCCCATATAGGAAAGAGCATGTTTTCGAAATAAATTTTGAAATAGATAAACGAGAGGGGTGGATCTACCTAAACACTCATTTAAGAATCGATGATTTATGCTTTAATAGGAAGTTATCCATCCTCAAAAGAAACAAGGCATTTGCATGACGTCACTCTCTATGCACAGGCAAAGAAGAGTTAACACTCATCTGTGCAACTATAGTCCACACTGCCTTTTTCTCACCAAGACTGTTACAATCAACAGCCGAAATATTTGGCTATTTTACACACACATATATATATATATATATATATATATATATATATATATATATATATATATATATATATATATATATATATATATATATATATATATATATATATATATATATATATATTTATATATATATATTCACCAGGTCTGCTGCAACTGCAGTGGGACTAATTAGAGGGGAAGGTTTAACCTTTCTGTGACTGTATTATCTGTAGTTACACACACACACACCTACACACACGCACCAGCGAAATAAATACTGCATATATGCGCAAAAGCCTTTAACTTCAATAAATGCAACTACACAATATAGCTTTTTGTTGCATGGCAGCATAAAAATCAGCGATGATTCTAACCTCCTTGTATACAAAAGCCCGTGCTAATTACCAAAATGATACGATTGTACCCACATTTATATCACCTGCCTAATGAAAACTATATCCTGGTTATTCCAACAGTGGCTCTCTCTCTACCCTCATCCTAACTAAAATGCTGGAAACATCCTGATTTATACCAATAGCCAATGAATATTCTCCTAAACCGTACCAGGGGGCTTAACCTGTTAACATATTCATGCCTAAGGATGTCCTTGACAAGCGTTGTCTGGACAAATGATACTTTTCAAAATAACTTTAGAACCAATAAGTAATTAACAAAATATTCGAAGGAGAGTTCTTAGTTGGGTTATGGACAACATTTCTTCTTCAAATATTGTCTAAAAATTACTCTGGTCACAAATAAATCATCAATATAGTCAGGTCGTTTTTGGGTCCTATGTTAATTATGAAAACTTTACCCTGCAATATACCCAGATATACACAAACCGTATGAAAACTCTACCCTGATGTATACCAACAGACAATAAACTTGCCCAGATATACACCGACAGGCTGAAAACTCTCCTACTATATACCAACAACTGGAAATCCTACTCGGATACACAATAACAGACTGAAAACTCTACCCTGATCTCTAAAATAAGTTGAAAACTCTATCTAGCTATATACTGACAGGCTGAAAACTTTTTTATTATTATTATTTTTTTAATATCGCAAAAATTGCTGTTTTTTATTTTCTTTTTTTCCCAGGTAACAACAATATTCATCAACGTCGTGTACACATATACAGTTCTGTCATAATACATATATCTCATCATCAGGCTGAAAACTTGATCATAATCTGTACCAACATGATTAAAACACTATACTACTATATGCCAATACTAACTGGCTGAAAACTATACTGATCTATATGAACATGTTGGAAACCTTACCCTTAACCATACCAACAGGTTCAAAACTATACTCTGCTCTTAACCAACTTGCTGGATATCTACCCGTAAATAAACCAACAGGTTAAAAACTGTAACCTAATCTATACCATCAGGCTCAAGTATTGACTGTGATGAAAAAGCTGAAAAAACGTATGATTTTAACTAGCTCCGAAGTTATCAGGTTATAAAGGGTCCTTTCCTCATTTTCAACTAGGGATATAAAAATGGTCATACGATTTTAACGCAACAAAAAATATTGAACATTTGTGAAATTTGATGCTAATATGACAATCGTGTATAGAAACTCACTTTGAGCGTATTACACATTTAAACCGAGTGCTATCATCCTCACATTCCAAAACCTGCTAGGAGGGTACTTTTGTGTTGCTTATTCTAATCCTTAACAGAATATCTCTCTGACAAATGCAATTTGTGTAGGCTGAATGGTTAACCAAAAGCGGGGAAATGAATAAAGTTTAGTCGAAAATGAACTACTTGAGCTACCTTAACCCATTAACACAATGAGTTCCACTACAAAGTATCGTCTTCTACTCTCATACTTTTGAAAATAACTTTGTAATAAAGCGAAATTCTCAAAATATTTGAAGGAGAGATAATGTGCGGCATCTGATCAACATTTCTAAATCAAATATTTTCCAGAAAATGCTTTTGTAAGTAAAATATTTCCAAAATTGCCAGACCTTCTTTTGGTCTCTCTGGGTGTAAATGAGTTCAATTACAATCAGTAGAAATTCACATGTTAGATATTGATATGAGTAAATGCCTTTATATGTCGAAAGAATATGTTGACACCTATAGTCTTACTGACTTGATTTGGCTAACAGCTTTTTCCTGTTTTCCCCACAAAAAGGTTCGTTTTTGCCTTCCAAACTTGGCAAACATCTTAAAGTACTAGTAACTAGTAAAAAAGATACATTTTTCTTTTCAAAAGTGTGGTCTTCATAACTTATAAAACATAAGTAAGTAGATTAAAGAACCAAAAAGTTATGTTTAGTAATTCTTTTTGTGATTCCAAAGTGCCAATTTTGAGAAAAAAATCTCCCGCCGAAAAACGACTGAAAACGAGGCTTTGCAGCAGTGACGTAAAGGGTGGCCCTCAGAGATTTAGGTCATCTCTTTTTACACTGAGCGGAATAGCCGCTCGTAAACATAGCTGTACTTTTCTCGATGCTGCTTCATCGTTGATAAAGTGATTGCCCTAATATTTTATATGCTTATGGGATATCTATGTACGGTCCAAACAAACTTTGTCGCGTAAAAATCAACCCAGAAACGGCTGAGAAATCACTAGTTAAACACAACAACGGCATTTGTTATGGTCTCATTCGGGAGACACTGTCACATGAAGGCATGGTCGACTTCCCTCGCTGCCACTTGAATGTGGATTACGCAATTTTCATGGTAATTTCTATCTTGAAAGGATATCTAATTGTAAAAATAGCGATGTTTATTTCGTTAAAATCCGACCGCAAACGGCCGAGAAATCGGAAGTGACATGTTGAGCTAGCCGAAATGTAGAGCTACATTATAAGCTCCATGTACATTTCAGTACTGTAACGTATTTTTTGAGGGCGTGGTTGGGTGGGAATGAATGAATAAATGAAGGCCATTTAGTGTCATTATTTTTTTTTCAAAAAGTGGTCCTTTGTCACTGTTTATGAACAGTAGTCTGCCTGACCCAAGCTTGACTGACCGTTTTTTCCTTGTTTTGTTACAAAAAGTTTGTGTTCGCCACTGGCATCCAACCTTGGCAAACCTCTGATAAACACTTACATATATAGTTTTTTTTTTTAATTTTGTAATCTTTATGATACAGTCAATAAATATACAAATACAAAATACAAATACAAATTCAAAAAACCATACATTGGAGAACAATTTTCAACTCTGTGGCCTGAAGCATGAAAGGTATAATCCTTAAATCTAAAGGCCACAGCAAAAATCAAATCCTGTATTTGACTATGTTACCCTCGTGAAATAAAGATTATGATTATTATTATTATTATTATTATTATTATATAACTATAATAATAGCGTAACAAAAGTGATAAGGCGTAAGCTGGTACGCATTTCGAATTTACATGGAAAAAATGATTCTTTAATTACAATATAAACATCTGAAAAGTTTGTTTTTTTTATTTCAAATTGCACACATGTGCAACAGGATTTTTATTTCTCCAAAGTCACAAAATAATAATACGCGATAGCAAATAAGAATATGTATGTCTTCTAACAACAGAACAACATAAGCATGGTTCAAATATTGAGTACCTTAGGCGGATAGTTGGCAATCACAACCTTGTTGTACAGTTTGATAGTACTTATATATATAGTTGTTTATGTATGTATATAAACATTTTTTTGACTCAACTCAGCAAAATGTTGAATTTGCTCATGAATCCCATTGTAAAATTGGCCCATTGCAAACTTCGGTACAACTGAAATGTGAGCGATGTCGTGCGCAATTTTAATATGGGCACACAATGGGCAAAATCTACATTTTGCGGAGTTGAGGCAGAAAGTATGTTTATAAAACTCGACCTAGTGCTCCCAAGAGGTTTATCAAATTTGTATAGCATATACATCAAAGAGGAGAGACCGTTCGGTTAAGCTTGTGTCAGACAGACTTAAGTTTAGGTGAAAGAAGGAATCGCAAATGTCGATCTATTCAACTAAGAGTGGGACTTGAAAGGAATAGTTGTGTATTTTTTTGGAAATTCGTAATAAGTGCATTTATTCAACATTTCACAAAATACTAGTTTATCAAGTATCTTAACCTGCGACAGTTCTTATTGTCAAGCTTAGGAGACAATTGCATTATCCTATATAAAGCAATTTCATGTGATGTATGGACTACCCTAAACTGCTGACAAATGCTATTTTATGCAAAAAATCGTCACAAAAACGTATCAAGTAATTGAGCACTTTTCGTGCCTTAAAACAATATAACTGTTTTGGAAATTGGACACTCCTGGTCCAAGAGGCAGCCCAAAGCAATATGTCAATATGTAATTTCCATGCGATAAGATTTGACGCCATCCTGCATGAAGGCCACCCGTGACGTCACAGCCAAGTTTTGCCGCCATCGGCGTATTTTATGGGTGTCAGAGCAATTATGCTCTGTATCTCGCTTAATACTAGGAATACTACATTTATATTATGCGTTTTTAATCTACAAATACACGATGTATAACATCCCAGAAATGACCTGGGTACCCATTACTAGTACTTTAATAGCACTAACGCGTGTATGTCTAAACATACTTTTTGTCTCAACTCCGCAAAATATCGATTTTGTCCATTAGGTCCCATTGTGAAATTTGCAACATTCTGCGGAGTTGAGACAAAAAGTATGTTTATACATACACGCGGTAGTGCTACTAAGAGGTTTGCCAAGTTTGGTAGGCAAAAACGAACTTTTTGTGGGAAAAAAGAGGAAAAAGCGGTTAGCCTAACCAAGTCAGACAGACTATAGGATGTAGGAAGAAGTTGACCAATATCTATGATATAGGAAAACGTTGTCAAGTAGCATGTACATATTAGGTCCATGTTCATTTGCCAATCCTCAATTAGGAAGTTTCTACAAGGTCGGAAGTTTCGACCTACCCTCTGTATGAACCCAATCCTAACAGCCAAATAACGTCATTTCCGAATGACGGAATTGTGTTTGTTTTGCAATCGACTTATTAACTTGGTTTTATTATTTTATTACTTGCAATATAAACAGTGCATTCTAGTGATAGTTTCCCATGACCTCGACCCTCTCCTGATATAGATGAACACGAAATCCATGTGCAGCACAATCGATGAGGTTGCGTACAATGCATACATCTGTTTCGCAAGTTTTTGCAATGAAATCCTTTTTGGTAATACCCTGGATTTCGCAATAACAAATCAACCCCTTGGGTATTACCTTAAAATGACAAGCATCGACCATTTCTTTATCATGCCCACCGCATTTTGTAAAAAAAAATCACAATATATTTAATACTTTTGCCGAATGTAGTAGTAGTAATAATAATAATAATAATAATAATAATAATAACAATAACAATAACAATAATAATAATAATAATAGTAATAATAATAATAATAATTATAATAATAATAATAATAATGATAATAATAATAATGATAATTTCACTTATGTGGTAATAAAAACACATTTTCTTCTGCAGAAGGTGAAAGAGGAGATGATAAGCCGTGAGTTAAAACAAAAGAAAAAAAGACGAGGTGACAACATTTTAGTTTGTCAAAATCCATTGTTTGATTGAGGGGTCTAAGGGCTGTTTAGTCCATGAGCCAGAGGGTTGGGGCGGGGGGGGGGGCAATTATAACTGATATTTTTGAATTTCTTATAATCTCCACTTCAATTTGATGTGTGACACCACTGGAGGGGTGGCAGCCTATTCAAAGATATTCAGCTTTTAGTGACACGTCCTTTCGTCTCCTCATGGGTACTCGGCTAATCAACAAGAGAAATCTTTTAAGTAATTATGATATACTACGGTATATACAGTTGGATATTTGCAGAAATCTGTATTTTTTCATTACGATTTCCATTACGATCTTTTTTCAGACAGCTGGAAATGAAAAACAAATTTAACATTCATCATTACCCGTTTTCCAATACTAGTATACACGCGTCTAACTACCCCTAACCCCATTCCTGAAAACTAGATGGTAAATATAAATGATTTTCTGTAAAAGTCAATTACTATAATAATCACGAGCACCTAATAGAAACACGGGTATGTCTGTTCTCCACGGTTGAAGAGTTGGGAGAGAGATACGTTTAATATCCTGAAGCCCTGAACCAAAATTTGCTCTTGCGTTCTTGAATCATTGTATAGAAAATGTTGAAAAACCAGGTACTCTACAAAACTATTCTCAAGCATCATTTTATAGTAAGAAGTATTTGATAGATATAATATAGATACCCTGGGGCTCTGAACAACCGATTTTTTTTATACAAGAACCCCCATTTGCTTTGCGTACTTGGATTTATGTATAGAAAATATGGAAATTCGGGAACTCAGTAAAGCACCAGAACCAAACAGAAACAAATGTAAGACTATCTACTATCCACTCATGGTAAATGAGTAGTAAACAGAGACACTTTAAATGTCCAGTAACCCTAGACAACTGATTTTTGGTACAAGAGCCAAACTTAAAATATGTTATTTACAAAACTTCAGGAAACCATTTAAGCGTCAAATTTAAATCTGATACTTTTTGTAAGAACTACCCTAGCATATATTATTGTTGTTCTTTCATAATGAGAAAAGAAAGTTTAGATATAACTTTTGTGCCATGATGCACAGAAAACATGGACATACAGCACTTCAGTATTGACATTGAATCATTGAGTGTCACAGGAATCTGATAACCTTTTTGCTTGATAATAACTAAGATTATCAACTTTCCGTACATAAAAAATATTGACATTGAAACATTGTGTGTCACAAAATATCTGATAACCTTTTTGCATGATAATATCATAAATTATCAACTTTGATAATTGTGTTCAATGATGAGAACATAAAAAGGGCAGTTGGGTGATTTCATTTAGATACCCCAAATAAAACATTTCACAAAATAACAACAATACACTTTGAATTTAGGACACAAATATGTATTTAAAGAACCCCTGGTAGCGACTCGAGAAACGAAATAATAATAAAATTAATAATAATAATAATAATAATAATAATAATAATAATAATAATAATAATAATAATAATAATAATAATATTGATAATAATAATAATAATAATAATAATAATAATAATAATAATAATAATAATAATAATAATAATAATAATAATAAAAATAATTTCATTTATGTGGTTATAAGAAAAAATACATTTTCCTCTGTAGGAGGTGATGATGATGATGATGATGATTATGCTGATGATGAAAACTACCAGCCGTGAGTGAAAACGAAAGAAATGAGACGAGGTGACCACAATGCGTTTTAGTTTGCCAAAATTCATTGTTTTATTGAAGTGTCTATAGGTAGTTGCAACATAATGGGCAAAAGTTTGCGTTCAATGTTTTAATTGACATTTACGACTCAATTTAATTTCCTTGTCACACTTCCCAGCACATCTGCGAATGAATCATTGAATGTTTAACGTGAGCTTTATTCATGAACTTGGTATATAAGGAAATTCTTTTTTGCTTTGTATTGAGTCACTGTTTACACTAACAAAACAACTACAATTATTCCATTGTCATGGGATCTGTTACTGACTCTATTTCCGCCTATTTACTACTGGTACAATGTAAATACTAATTAGAAACTCATGAAGGGTGATCATGTTTTATATTATTTACACATGGATTACTGCTAAGATATGTTGAAATAAGGGCAGGGGGGGGGGGCACTTATGTGACCATTTTGGTCCCTGTTTTTTGTTCGCGTTTGGGACAAGGTGTGCGATTCCTGAATCATTGAATCTAGATGAGGAATACATTAAACATCACACAAGTAAATACCCTCCCAGCAGGGGTGTGTGAGATGTTTTGGATATACATGTACATGGTGAATTCCTGGTCATGCGAATAGGGCACAGAACAACTTTCACCGTACGTGCTTTTCCCTATGATATAGAAATATAACTACTTATATAATTGATAATAATTCCCATTAGAAGAATATGGCACATCCGTGTTTGCTTATGTATCATTGTATGCCTATGTATGTATGGTAGCATTCTACAAATGTAGGTACACTTTTCATTTTGGAGTCCCTGGCTTCTCGTGAAAAGGGGGTTCGAAATTGTACTCTTATGGGCACGTTTTTCACACTCCTGCTATCTTATACGCACATAATTCTACAAGACGCTGATTTTCCCAACCCTTGCAAAATTACAGTCTGTGCGTTAGGGTAAGAGGGTCGGTTCTTTGCCAGTACCCCCTCTGGTGGGTACGGGGGGAACTATTAAGTGGCGCGCTGCTTCTCTTCTTCATATTCGAACAAACACCTTAAACTCATTTGTATCAGAACCGAATGCACTAGCCGATAACTTTGAATGTAACTGCGACTTAAGATATATAGATATATTTTGCAAATTATTTGAAGGGAAAAGTACACCATATTTAGATTAAATATTTCTCAAAATGATGTTTTCTTGCGCCGTTGAATAATTCTTGTTATAGAGGATGTTTTAATTAACTAAAGATGCGGCAATAGCTGTGTACAAAAAGTGATTGAATTGTAACTTTCCGACCGAGATAGTTAAACAGAATCAGATTGGTTATTTATAAAAGCAGAGACGACTGAGATTTGCTGCTTATAGAATTTTGTACATTATTCTATATGTTTCATATTTTATTTCTTGATTCATTTGAAGTAAGGGTCGCCCCTTTGATTTCACCCTATTCACAATCCTCAAGAAGAAAAATTCATACTATTCGTTGCGGCTTAGATGAATAGAACTTGTTATCGACATTCGTGATCAAATTCGTGGTTGCGGAAAATTTGCATTCTTTTATAAGGGGATGGGTCTAGCAGCTAAGGGCTTTTGGAAATCTTCAGTAGTAGTATACTTTTATTACACGGAAGCTCAGGACGTACATGTAGTTCAACAGGTAAAACGGATATCATCGTCACAGTCAGTGTGAAGGGGCCGTACAGGGCGGACAAGCCCTCGTCTATTTATAGAAACCCGGAAGGGAATTCCCTGTGGAGACGCACACCCTAAATTAATGACGTCACTTTCTGAAACGAGGCTAAGGGGGTTGAACTTTGACAAGAAACATAAGTTTTGGGAGTTTGTGACAAGAAGACTGCCAAGTGTTTTTTGGTGCGCAACTGCTACTAATCAAGACCATGCATGCAACGTGAAGCTCCAGTTACCATGATGAATTTGAAGCAGGAATTTTTACGCGAGTGGAAATCATCATTTCCCGATGAACAGGCGCCAGAGTTAGAATGTTTTTCTGGGGCAGGCTGCCAAGACGTTGAGAACCAACAGGCAAGGGAGAAATTAGAACAGACTTTAGCTGTCTGTCATTCGGATATTGACAGGCTCTTAAGGGAGCTCAAGCGACAGAACTTCGTGGCAAACTTCCTAGAGTCAGTGCTGTCAGATTTTGATCACGATCGCTCGAGCAAAACATTCTCGCCCAGTGTTAACAGAAATAGCTTATTGGATGCAGAGGGATATTCCTGTGTTTGTCATGAAGCAGAAATTGACTCTGGTGTTGGTGATTTAAATAATCATGAGAACCTGAGTCCGCCTCTACCACAGCGACCGCTCTCACGGGGAAAGAATCTTGTTCAGGACAAATCCACGGACAGTCTGAACTCACTGGAAAGTTGTAGCAGTGCAGGAGATACTGGATCTAAGGAGAGACCATTGAAAAAGCCAAAACCTGTGCCTGTCCCGCGTAGAAGTTTAGCTTACAGAGAACAGCGGCCGAGAGGTATAATTGGTGTACAGGAAAAGGCAACACTGACAAAAACTATGAGTCTGGACGACCAATATTTACGCCAATCCAGAGAGGACCAAAAACTGAACAAATCAGGGGAGAAAACAGGCTTATACGCTTCAGTGGACCCAGCCACTAAAATGCGTAATCGCTTTTCCGGCACAGTGACAACTGAGTTCATGAATGTGCCGAATGAGGCAGTGGTTCCTGACCTAGAGTCTCGGGATGAGGATGAGGCAGCAGGGAATAGCCCTAAGGGGCAGCTTCAAAGGCAAACCAGTGAAACCCCAGATACACCCCCTAAAGTACCCCCAAGAGATTTCCGTACAAGGTCTCGAGTGGATCCTTATGAGACCGTAATATTGCCTGTTCTCCCACTTGGAGACACCAAACCTACACACTCCTACAGTGGCCTGAATGCAGTGAAAAATAGCTTTAAACCTACAGTGAGACCAAAATCAACCGAACCTATATATGATGAAGTTTACATGGGTGACACAGGTGTTGAGATCAGATCAGCTGAGGAGGAAGATGAGAATCCCTATGACAACGCATCACCTGTCAATGTTGACAGATTGCCTTCAAGCAGTGCAACATCATCTGATGAGGAGGATCGTGAGGGATACTATTACAATATTGTCTATCTCAACAATAAGGATAGGCTTGATTCGGAGTCGTCAGACATCTATGAAAAAGTTGAGGAATTTATTGGTAGTGCACGGAAGTCTAGGAGGCAACCCCCTCCACCCCCGGTGCGGAATACCCTTACTGTACCCCTAACCATTCACGACCGCTTAAGCATGGGGGAGAACCCAGATGTCGCTCTCGAGGAAAATGAAGCCCCAGCTGATGAACCAGGTAAGAATTTATAACTTTTAAAATATAAAATGACTGTGAATCCCACTGCATATATATGATACCTCCCACCAGGCACTTAACCAGGACCCGTCCAGCTTGTCTTTTGGACAGGTAGTTTCCTGGAAACCTACTTTTTGGACAGGCAGAAAATTCTATGAAGCATTTTCAATTTTTTTTGTAGGGGGTCATAAGCTAATTTATGTTTTCCTTCTAGAATATGGCTGAAGTGTAAACTGCCCTTTTTGACATACTACATTATAGTGTTCGTCCGATTGTTTGAACAAGCCGAACAGCGTTCGTTTGTGCCTCCGATTATGATGATCGAACGCAATTTCACATGTTCGAACAAAAAAAGGAACATGGATAAAAATTCTATTCAAAAAAATAGCTGGACTTTCGGTGGTCCTGCCTGACAGAAAATCTGAGAAAAAAAGTTTAGTTACCTATTTATTGCCCCACCAAAGAGGAAACACTGCTGGACCGCTCCAGATCCACCTCTCTGAGCTTGCTGAGGCGATGTTACGATGCCGCCATTGTTGTTGTGGTTATCGGTACACCATAGCGCAAATGCGCATGACGCAATTACGCTAGTGTGTGTTGATACCGCTAGGTGTCGCGGTACCTTATGACTAAAGTAAACAGCAATGGTGACACGGAAAACCATGTACACAACTTCGATTATTAATCGGTCATCGGTCGTTCAGATGGACTGATGATCGATCTTGAAAATTGTGACCGATTCCGAACACTACTACATTATAAAATGTAGTTGGGGTAAGGATTTGAAGTAGATAATTAGCTTATTCTGGAAGGGCAGAAATTTTGGAATTGCCGTTTTGGACAGGCATTTTTACAATCCTGGCTTAGACCCTACCTCCTACCTTTCCCAATGCTCTTCTTTGCTGCCAAGAATATGATAACAATGTGACATTATGAAAATTACTTTGTATCGGGTGGCCTTGATAATGTAACTATGTTCCAAAACTGAAAACTCTCTACCCATCTGGATGTGTTTAAGTATTTCAGTGATGGACCATAGATCAGCTCTGACTACAGCAAAAATGCTTGTATCAACTAAAATATACTTTTCAAGAAGGTATCTGTCGCAAGATTTAGGGTCAGTGACACACAAGTTTTTGGTGGGGTGTGTGACAGTTGGTCACCCTGTGATTCTGTTTATCAGCAACACCCCTCGTTATAATCAGCCTAGTGGCAGCTGACACAGAGAGGGCAGTAAGCTGTTTAGTCTGAAACTCAGACTCAACCATCAGGGGGCTAAACAAAATATACATACTCCTGGGCCGACCAGGCAATAAGGAATTTGATATTATGTTTTCTCTTTTTCTGCCATTTTTGATAGATTGTGACCACAGCACAGTTTGACCTGTGGGTGGACGACCACTCATTCTTATTGAATACATACATGTGTCAATTTTAATAGAAATACTTAAGTTTTAGTTCTATATGATTACAAATATGTGTATTCATCTTGTTGATAAGTAGATATGTAATTGTTTTCTGAATCTCTTATCTCTCAAAAAGTAAGCAACGCCCACAAATTATGAACTCTTGCACAATTTGACCTCTCATTTTCAAAATACTGACAATCTCTTTAAATACTCTTTTGGTAATAATAGTAGCTTATGGAAAGTTATTGCAAGAGAGTGTCTATTTAGACTCCATACTCCAAGTTTGGCTTTTTGAAACTTAATTCCCATGTTTTTACACTTTATTTGAGTTAATTGTCCAATAAAGATAAAATATACACAAATTACATATATATGTACATGTACATACAAATATATAGAGATAAAATTCTGGACAGCCATTTGGCTTATATTGGACCAAATCCATACAATTGAATGCAAATTTTATATAACAACTCATAGCATACAGGTGACTCCTAATTGTGAACTGGTACTGCTGTTCTAACGGGACTATTACACTATTAAGTAATTGTTTGCCCAGTCATGCTCAGTGGCATGTGAAAGGCATAATCAGCTTACTGCAATTGCCCTTGACTAATCCCATCGAAAAGTCTAGACGTTTGTTTAATCTGCTGATCCTCACAATTCCCTAGTGGTCACTCTCAACGACCCCTACACACAGACAGTGACCATACCAATACACACTCACACACATGTTTATGAGTCTGTTCATCTTTGCAATTCCCTAGTGGTCACTCGCAAAGAACCCTACACCAAGGTAGTGACCATACAATACCAATACACATTCACACACATGTTTATGAGTCTGTTCATACTCAGAGTTGTCTCATGGTCTTCTTAAAAGCCAAAAGATATGAAGTAAGCTATTTGGTTGGATAAAAAAGAATACTTGGAATATGATCAACATTTTGCCTTCAAATACTTTTCAAATGTAGAGCCGTTGGTTGGTCAGCAGCTTGCCATGTGTACGGGGACCTAGCTAGTCTTTTGGATAGGCAGTTTCATGAAAACCTCCATTTTGGACAGGCAAAAGTTTCTATAAATAATTTTCAAGTTTCAAGGCATCTTTTAGGACATAGGATTAGGTGAAGTGTATTTTTTTTTTGACACTATGCTATTAAATATAGTTGGTATAAGGATTTGAAGTAGATTAGTATCTAAATCTGGACAGGTTGAAATCTAGGAATTGCTGTTTTGGACTGGCATTTTTGAAGTCCTGTCTAAAACCATGCATGTATATATATATATACTGTTTCAAAACACTAAAAACACTTTGTACCCCATCCCAGCCACTGCCCTCAAGTCTGCAGCTTGAGGTGGGTTATTAGGTGGTAATGCAGCTCCCTCGGGTCACCTGTGTTTACCTTTCCCTGATAAGCTTATGTAATCTGTTAACACCTGAATGAGTCACAGCTGTAACAGGCTGGCACTACCAGGTCAAGGCTATTGTTTTTTTTGCCAGTTCTGTACAAAAGGGCCTCACACATGATTTATACAATGACAATAAGACATTGTTTGTGATAAGTACTAAGTACTACTTGTATCTTTAGTATGAAAGAAATTCAATCAATCCCTTCTGTAAATGGTCATTGAATATATTGAAAGGAAGGTTTTGTTGTGGAGATGATTTTCATGGACATTTAGTCTCTTAGACGTCTTTGTAGAAAACAGCTCTTTCAGCCCCTTTTGTTCTGTTATCATATACCAATTTGAATCTCATCACCAGTAAAAGTTTACAGGGATGCAAGCTCGTTAATGTGATGATCCATTGGTGATGTGCCAAATTACCCTTATTTTCTGGAACAATACCAAATTGAATACTCTAAAGTAGACATAACATGAACATTAAACAAAATTATTTGGATGGACTATGTGCATTTTTCATTAAAGCCAAGAACCTGCTTTCTGTTTGTCCCGTTACCTTTTACAGTGTATTATTTTGTTTGATCCATACTTTGATTTGATTGGTATTCTGCTCATTGAGATATTTATGGATTGTTACCCATGCTGTCAATCTTATATTCCGGTAGACTAGAGTTTAAAAGGGCTGGCTCATCAAGGACATGGGAGTCATGTTTTGGTAGCATGTTAAGCGTGGGCGTGCAGTTATAAATAGCACTCAGGTGGTTTAAATTGGTGACAAATGATTTAGAAGCAGTGAGGCTATAATTTAGAATGGCAACTTATTCATAGGAATGTAGTTCATCATGAAATTGCCTGGCCCGATAGCTGAGTGGTCTAAAGTGTTGTCTGGGCTGGAATCCTAGGAAACTCGTGAAAGGATGATCATTGTGTCGGTTGTCATCACCGCAAGGATTGTTGACAGTCCAAGTGAATTATCTGACATTTGCAAAAACCCCATATCTTTCTAGAAGAATCTTTGTAAAACTGCTCTGTGTGATTATAGCCAGCACTGGCACCACATTTATATTACTGTATCAATTTGTTTATCCAATCAAGTTGTGCAAAGAACAATACATTAGAAAAGTTGAGGTTTACTGAAAGCACAAATCTGTCTCTGATTTGCCTGCAGCAGCACCTGTGACTTTGGCAAATGGGTTTTAACCCTTCCAATGCTAAGGCTAATTTTGTACACAGCACAAGGATGCAAAGATTTTTGAAAACCGTCTAAACCTTGCCATTTTGGTATCCATTGGAAAGCTCTCACTGAGTACTCTCATATGAGTACCCATATGACATAGGTTTCAGTATTTTTTAAAGATTGTTTGCATCATTTTGTAATGACCAAATTAGCCACCAGCAGCATAAGGGTTTAGACATTCAAAACTCTTCAAGTCTTATAACTGAATAAAGCATACAAATTGAAAGTACAACGCTACTCTTATCTTTGATCATTGGTCGGCCAGGTTAACTGATGATCAATTAGGAAAATTAATTTGACTCCCACCACTCTATAGGAAACACAATGCTTTCAGCACTACAACCCTAATCCTTACCTACTATCATGGGATGCCCATAGTCAAACGGCAATGTCGATCCTTGAAATTTGGTAAATATTCTTAAATGTAAGTTCTAGTAAATGCAGTAAGGTTATTAGCCCTACCCACATACCCACCCATCCAGAAACCCACCAAACAACCCCAAAGCCTATCCCTACAATAACATGACATAAAGCAAATATTAGTCCTACTGGTATTATGAAGTAAGCCTAGTAGTGGCACTGGGAATGGAATTCCCTACTCCATTTTACCAGTCCTACCTCAAATTATAAAATAATACATTGTAACACTATCAACCAATGGATATAATGTATATGATAAATACTGTTATATAGTGTTTTCTTTTTTTTTAATTTAGATACAATGTTAATATCATAGGTTACAATATTACATGTTTTGCCCAATGTGACTTATGATATTTTGTTTTACCCTGGTTGGATGAGAAGATTTTTGCCTTTAACCTATTCAGGCCTGTAGAACCCAAAAAGGCCTTGACAATTTGGTTATATATTTTTTTACCATAGGAGGAGAAGTGTTAATCAGAACCAGACCCACAGCTCTTTTTTCAAATATTTTATGAATTTCTGATTTATTTTCAAAAGCAACATATGGTCAGCCCACCCTCAAATATACATCTTGAGACATGAATGTGTTAAGCTGTTAGGATATGATGTTCTTGCTAGTAGTGATACTTTTTTGTCTACATGCATGATGTGATAGCCTTAGAGTTGGACATGGTGGTGTGCATTTATTTTATGTGGCTTCAGTGTTAGATCTTTACACATCTTCATGACTTCATGACACATTGCCGAGGAGTTAACAGTGTAATGGTGTTTATTTTGCCTTGACTTGCCAGGATATTTTCAAGTGCTAGAATGAACACACTCAGAGCAAAGTTCACTGAGTGTGTTTATATGTTATTTGTTCAGCATGTGTATTGAATAAGGCACTTATGCATCATGTCCTAGCCCCACTGGTATAAACTAAACCTATAGGTCTTAGCCAGGATTTTAAAAATGTCTGTCCAATTCCAGCAATTCCAAAGTTTCTGCATGTCCAGATTTAGCTTCTCATCCCAGCTGACCTTATGTGTTCAGGGGCTGTACTGATATGTATGTACGTAACATAAGTTTCCAGGCAAAACTTTAGCCAGCATGATGTCTGTCACCAAATACACACACCATGGCACAACTATTTCCATAAAACAGGATTTTATACAGTATCAATATAACGTGAATATTCGGATATTGCTCAAAGATACCTCACTGACACATAATTAAAAGGTAAAGATAAACTTTATGATTACTGATTTTTGGTCACAATTTTTGAATCTCCGCTAAGGTTCTTTTTTCTAGTATCTGATGGTAGTCTTCGTTTCGTGTATCTCTAAAACAAGAGACATTTCTATGAGTTGTTTTTATGGGTTGAGCATGTGTCAATACTCCGCAGCATGACATGTGTCATGCTCAGCAGCAGGATATGATACAGGCACACCAGCCCTCACTCAGGGTCATACAGGTACATGATACATGCACTCAGCAGCTATTTCTGTACAGGAGGAATGTCATGCTACTCAGAAAAACTATAATCATTATTATTATTATTATTATTATTATTATTATTATTATTATTATTATTATTATTATTATTATTATCATTATTAACATCATCATCATTATTATTAAATATTATTATTATTATTATTATTATTATTATTAGTAGTAGTAGTAGTAGTAGTAGTAGTAGTAGTAGTAGTAGTAGTAGTAGTAGTAGTTTTAGTAATAGTATTAGCAGTAGTAATATTATTGGTATTAGTATTATTATAAGTATTATTATTAGTTGTAGTAGTAGTAGTAGTAGTAGTAGTAGTAGTAGTAGTAGTAGTAGTAGTAGTAGTAGTAGTAGTAGTAGCAGTAGTAATAGTAGTATCATCATCATCATCTTTGTTTTCATCATGATAAAAGATTTATCATTAGAAGGAAACCCAGACTGAAACTGAAACTAATGAGTCAAACTATGATTGAGCTCAAGGTCTGTATCTCTGATAATGAAACACCATTATCATTGAATCCATTTGTAACCTCAAAGGTTTTGTAAGATGGCATGTCCCAATGCTTTGCTGAATCTGTTTGCCACAACATTGTCCACACCACACACATTAAGGGGTTGTGTTTTGTGGGGGTGGGTTAGTTAGAAACCCCATATCTGCCAGTGCTTGGTTTATCTGATGGTTTTGAGTGCCTGTTTACATGAACTGTACATGGACGCTGGCTCAACGTTCATATGAGTATTGAGGAAGTATCTGATGCCCCTGATACCAGGAATGGCCAAGGAGGATATGAGCAATTAGGTGCATGTAATTAATATATACAGTAAAGTCCATGCCTGTGTTAGTTCTGTTGCCATGTACTAACATAGATATAGAGGTTCCATCACCATCTATCATGTTTGTATCTTTTAGAATTAAAGCTTTTAGATCAATCATATGAAAGGGATGATAGTTCTTGCTTTATGTCAATATTATATCTGGTTGCAAGCTGCACACTTTGCACCGAGCCCCTATAACCATGATTATATGAGCTCTAAAGTGGTATTTGTAGCATTTAACCCTTATGCTGATTTGGCCGAGACAAAATGAGGTAAAAAGCTTAAAGAAATGACTGAAACCCTGGCACATGGGTACTCATCTGACAGTACTCAGCGAGAGCGATTTAATGAATACCAACATGACAGGGTTTAGATGGTTTTCAAAAATCTCTGCGTCCTCGTACTTAAGCGGAAGTTGCCTCAGCATTGGGAGGGTTAAAACTCATAGAACAGTCTAAATAATTAGCCTTATTAACCTGGACTCCATTTGATGGGGCAGTACTTTGGCTTAAAAAAGTTTATTTCCTGTAAAGTGACTCTAACAAGTTTTAACTGGAAAACCTCTCAACCATTAACTTTATTCTGCCATCCCAACTTCTAATGAACATAAATACAGGATAAGAACACAGTGCTCATTACAACTACAACTACCATGAAACATGCATTATTTGAAGAAAAGATAATCAGAATTTTTTTACCTACCTACCTACCATCTTTCTTTCGGGCTATTACAGGAAACAAATAATTTTTCATGCCTCATCAATTTTGTTGTGATATCAAGCCTTACCATGATATATGCCATCTTACTGTTTCCTCTTTCTGCCTGCTTGATGAGGAAGTACCATTGTACTGATATCAAGTCCTTCCCCTCCTACCTGTTTCTCAGAAGTCATAAAGTTCATACCTGTTGTGAGCACACCTTTATTCTCCTGCTGGGAAACAATAGAGAAAAGGAAGTATTTTAAATGCATTGTTATTTCTAATTTAGTTTATGTGGTTAGGTTTGGTCACAGATGCAGTAAATTCTTACTTACTGTTTGACTAAATATAATGAAGTACTAAACACAAGTTTCTCTTTAAAAGTAAATACTTTTATTTTATTAAGAAGAGAGATGTTTCTACCATGACTTCTTCTCTAGGAAGGGATTTTTCTTGTTTTGGTGGTCCCTGCAGGATGTTTCTCTATGTTACCCTCTGATGGGGCTCAACCAGCAGGGTGTCAGGGAGTCATTTATGTCATGTATCTAACACATGTCATCAATGGCACCCTGTATGTATGTGGAAATATCTTGATAAATAATCACAAATTTGAGTAATATTTAGCTGGAAGAATATATTTCTGTTTGATTTAACAATGTATCTTCACTTAATTTTCCAGTATCACTATTTGACAGGTTACTTTTAAAGTTTTTGTATAATCCAGATTCAAATTGGTTAAGATATTAGCAATGATATATATATATTATTTCTGATATGGTTCAGAAGTAACACTGGAACTAACACCTAGACATGATAGAGACCAGAAGAACAGAGAAAAGCATACTTTAATGAAATCATAGACTAGGAGCTAGTCTACTTTGGCCCTATAATACCCTTGTTTTTGCACCCTGGTTCCGGTAATGGGGTCAGGGCTGATAGCCCCAGGGTTAAGCAGGCCGGGTATGGAGTAGGGTTGGTAACAAGTGGCATACTTTATGAGGTTCATGAAATGGATAGCACTCCACTATGTATAGTTAACTCTCACATGCTCAGAAAAATGTCATCTGTAATTCTCTGAGATATCTTTGAAAATTCCTCTGGAATACTTGGCATAAATCTTGAAGGTATTTGAAGGAGAGTCATTGGTTTGTTTCAAAAAATGTTATTTTCCTTCAAATATTTTTGAAAAATATCAGAAAGAATGCGTTATATTTTTTGTGGCTGCTGAGATGATTAACAGGTTAAAGCATGATTATTCACTGGAGCTTTACTGGTCTTCCTAGACTCATGAGTCATAGGTCTAGCTTACACTGAATATAAAAAGGGGAATATTGCATAAAACAGGTTGAAATAACATAGCTATTGTTACTAGTGGCGTGTTGGAAGGAAAATGGGACACTTCTGATTCATTACTAACCAGGGGTTCGAAATTAACTAGAAGAAATGCATAGAGGCATGGTAGGACTATAAGCAGTTTGAATCTACCAGGGATCAGACTACGGATACAAACTCTGGAAGACCGCAGGACTTTGGTTATCATATCGTCATAGCCCTACCCAAAATCTCATTGCCTAGTTAGCTTTGCTAAATCCTGCAGTCTCACTGACATAGTCAAAGGGTGTTCTTCAACTGTTCATATTCTCTATATTCCTCTGAGCAGGATCTTAAGCCTTTCAATGCTGAGGCTACTTTCATCCAAAGAACAAGGACACAAAGATTTTTGGAAACCATCTAAACCTGTCATATTGGTGATGATTGAATAGCTCTCACTCATTACTTTCAGATGGGTACCCAAATGCCAGAGTTTCTGTCATTTTCTAGGTTTTTGCATCATTTTGTATTGGCCAATTTAGCCACCAGCAGCATAAGGGTTGAAATATCACTTTTCTTATAGCCAGCTAGGCAAAATATTATCATAGCCCCACACAGTATTCTGTAGCCTCGGGCTATGGGGCTAGTGGTTAGCTGGATCCCTGTCTACTGGTCCTTTCCAATCACTGTAAGTCTATAGGAAACAACAGGTCACCTTCAAACAGTTGGAGAAAACATTCATATTCGGCAAGTTTTTTTCTAAAAAAGTATTTCATTCAGACAACATTTATGGATGACACAGATGGGGTTCTTAACAAGAATGGAATCAGGGCAGAACCCTACATAGGAATACTCTTCCCATAGGTGTGCCCATGCATATTAGGGTGTTTTGGGTGGCCAGTTAGCAAGGGTAACTAAATATTAGATAACCCATCCTTTTCTGAAATGCCTCAAAAAGGCCAGCATACTTTCGAAAAAAATTCATGATAAAAGGATATTCAGGAAAATATTTGAAGGAGTAATGTAATTCAACACACACCCTACAACTCTTTTTCAAATATTTTTGGAACAAATGCTTTATTCATAAGTTATGATCAGAAGTGTCATAGGTGCAGACGGCGCTTGCCAAGGGACACTCTGGGCATGAATGGGTTAAGGGCATGCCATGGTCCACTGAAGCAGACCATCATAAAACCTCACATCTGTTTGGGGTAGTGGGAAACTACTGGTCAGCCCTAAGGGCAAGCCACCACACTCTCACAGAGGGCCCTCATAGACTTGATACAATTCAGTGGTAACTGGACCTTTCCCGAGTCACACTGGCCTACCCTGAGTTGATTTCAGTCCAGGCTTAGTTCTTTATTAATCCTCAAGGAGGATGTATATACACACATATATATATATATATATATATTATATATATATTAGAATGAAGTCTGTCCATTCATGCCTAATGTTCTCATTAATGATGTCTTGGGAAGAAAGATATCATCAACGTTTTCTGGCTTTTGGTACAGTATAGGTATGCATTGGTTTACCTAATTAAATTGGCAAGTTTTATTCTAATTACTCTCTTGGTAGTAGCAATACATAACTAAAACCTAAATGGCTAAATCCAAATCAAGTAAAATGATGTTGCCAAATAAGAAAGAAAAAATGAGAAAATGAAACACAACTGTATTATGAAGGGGTTGTATGGGTGGTTTGTTTGTTGCTTGGTTTGATTGACACAGCAGGAGGGAATTGATCCTGTATGGTACAAACTCTGAAAGGGTGGGGGGGTGGGGGGGGGGGGGGGGGGTGGGTTGGGTTTCTTTTTGTTTTAATGTGGGTTGATTGACAGAGGCGGAGGGTATTTATCCTGCATGTTTGCAAACTGTGAAGGGGTTGGGGGTGGGTTTTGTTTTGTTTTAACGTGGTTTGATTGACACAGGAGGAGGGTATTGATCCTATATGGTTACGAACTGTGAAGGGGGGGGGGGGGGGGGGTGGGGGGGGGGGGGGTTTCTTTTTGTTTTAATGTGGTTTTGAGGAGGGTATTGATCCTGTATGATTGCGATCCGGTTATGATTCCCACTATAAATACCAGTCTCATAGGAAATGACATAGATTCGTCATTATCCCGCTCTTCCTGCCATAGCTCCATGCCACGCATGTCACTTGATGGTGTAATTCTTGATGATATTTTAGTCCCAATTGTTGGGGGGGGGGGGGGGGGGGGGGGGTATATGTTCCACACAACTAGTCATTCCATTTTCCAGGGTTAAGAATGGATAAGAATGCATTTGGTTTCCATGTCATTTATTTGTTTTCTAGGACCAATCCCAGGAGGGAGCACTCAAAATTACCTAAATAGATAAATAAATAAATAGTCAGTGCTTGTTGATGTAATGCTACTAATAATCAAACTGTCAACATTGGGTCTGACCAACCGAAGAGCTTACTTCTGGCTGGTGGCCTAGAGGAAACTAATGTCGGATCATTACAAATAAGAAGTAAATAGTAGTGGATACTTGTTGATGTAATGCACAACCATAGATCATAGTGGTGGGAGTCAGTTGAAATTTCCCAACCGATCATCAGTCAGCTAGGCCAACCGACTATCACCGATTAATCGGTTCATCCCACTTTCATCAGAATGTTTGCTTGTCGAAGCTTAAGTTCTGCATTTTTACACTCATTATTATATTGTACTATTTCAAATCATCTATTCTATCTTGGTATCAAACTTTCTCAAGTGTTTTTGATTTATGCTATGAAGGATTCTACATGTAAACAGTGCAGGTTAGATATACTTGTGTCTTCTTTCTTAGTTTTATTCAATAACTTCTGACAAGGAACCCTTTGACCTTATGTGGGCTGGCTTAATGGGCTATTATACCGACTAACAATTAGGTGTAAAGTCTCCTGCCGATTAATTGGTTACTGTTAACTTGCTGACGACTCTCGACTATAGTCGATCATCGTCCCATCACTAATAGATCAGACTGTCAACTTAGTATATCTGACCAACCGAAGAGCTTACTTGTTGGTGGTGGCCTAGAGGAAACTAATGTCGGATCATTACAAATAAGGAGTAAATAGTCGTCGATGCTTGTTGATGTAATGCTACCATAAATCAGACTGTCAACTGAAGTCTGACCAACCAAAAAGGTTTTCGTGGATGGTGCCCTAGAGGAAACTACCTATTATATGTCATCACTACTGAAAAGTAGTAAATCGGGGTCGATACTTGTTGATGTAATGCATAGACTGTCAACATAGTAGATCTGACCAACTGAAGAGCTTCCTCGTGACTGATGGCCTAGAGGAGATTGCCTAATGTCATCATTATTCAACCAGCTGAATACTGACAGACTGTGTGTATTTGCACTTGTAGGATAGCCAAATAACTAAAATTTGCTGGTGACTGCACATCACTTCTAATTCTTTTCTTCCTGGTCAGGGTCTTAGCCAGGCGTTAGAAACTGGGTGCCCAAAGTTGGGTACTGTAAAATATTTGGGTGTCCTATTTTCAAGGGAAGCCACATTGATATACTCAGATTACAACCATAAATATGTATTTATATATTGAAATAAGGCATAA
This sequence comes from Maea johnstoni, assembly GCA_963942565.1. Classification (NCBI taxonomy): domain Eukaryota; kingdom Metazoa; phylum Annelida; class Polychaeta; order Spionida; family Magelonidae; genus Maea; species Maea johnstoni. The sequence goes on along the minus strand of OZ012691.1, from coordinate 4,039,136 downwards.
TATCTGCATTTATTTCTATATATTTTACATGAAAACTTAACCAACTCTTAACCCTTATCCTGCTGTCAAACCTATGAGCACTACTGCACACCACGGCAATTGTTGTGGTTAGCAGGATAACTGTGTCCACCCTGATTTAGTTCTTAAATTGCTCACCAGTTGGCCCACAGTGAGATTTTTCCAGCTTCTTGATTCTGACTGACAGGTGTGAGCCCCCTTGGTGCCATCTATCACCAGCCACAGGAACTAACACCTAGACATTAAGCAAATGATAGAGGCCAGGACAGAGAAAAGCATAATCTAATGAAATCATAGACTAGGAGCTAGTCTACTGTTGTAGTAAATACGCTGCTAGCCTGCCTCCCAGGCCATATTTAAATGTCATCCCTTGTGGATAGATGGCACTGCAGTATGCTAGGATAGGAGGGTAGTTGGAAATATTCACAGTAAACCCCCTCGTGTGGCAATTGTGTGAACTAAATGGCCAACGATATCCCACAAGTCCCTATGTAGTATAAGTGCAGGCATTTATATATGATAAAGGAAAAACAGAGTAGAGCCTTGTAGCTAGGCTACTTCTCTAGTAGATACACTGCCTGACTCCTGAATGTTGACTCAGAGTGGTCTGGGAGGAAGAGACTTCTCAAGCTTGGCTGGGTCAGTATCCTGAAAGTCATTGCGTGGTGAATGGACACCTGTTACGGTCGTGGGATACGCTCCCTGCCCAGAGAGCCTGTCTCCTTCTAAGGTGATGGCAATTTCACTAAGAGTGGGTAATGAGTGGGTTTCCCTCAATTTCTGGGAAAATAACAACCACTTTATTATGTAATACTGTATATATATATATATATATATATATATATATATATATATTTGTCATAGTTTTTCCATGTAGGCTACAATTCTTTCACTAACTTACAGCAAAATACATTCCTCCACAAACATCTACTGCGATAGATATGAGATTCACTAACAAATACAATTATGATGTTAATCTCTCATTTGCTTGAAATTGACAAAGGTGGTAGGTTTGCACAATGGCCATAGTTGGTAAGTATTGACTTACTAACCTAGCTGTAAGCCATTATATTTTTACAACATTATACATTAATCTATGCTTACACCTCCATAAGGGCTTAAATTGTAGCCTACTGTTGTTTATTTAGATCACACTTTTGCACCATTCAGGTGTAGACTTGCTACAAGTCTGTGTTAACTGGCTCTTTCCTTTGTCTCACTGATCTACCCTGAGTTGATTTCACATCAGGTTCAGTTCTGAATTAAGGGGACACACTTTTCAAACTGAAATTCATGAAGACTGTGCTGCCATCTATAGTTTTAGAGAAATATCAAACCTACTCAACACTCAGTATTGAGTATATATAGTGGTGGGGCCAGTATACCTAACTTAGCCTGAGAAACAGGCAAATGCAGGGGTTGCACTCACTGGCAGTATATTTTCGACTACCCTCACTAGCATACTGCATGGCATCTAAATATGTTCTGGAGGCAGGCTAAATGGTAGCCAGAACAAGTAAGGAGTGGACTTAAAGGTTGCCTGATTTACAGCATTAAGACAAGAAATATCACAGGCATGGCTTCCTGTGGAGTGCACACTGTGACTTGACAGCCTTAGATGTTTCACTTGCAAAGATTTTTTAAAACCAACTAAACCCTGTCATATTGGTATTCATTGGATAGCTCTCACACAATAATGTATTTATTTCAGGAAAAGTAAATTAACCTAAGTTATTTTCATTAGTAAGTTATCAATTAAGTGATTGATATCAATATATTCTGAAATTCCTGATTAAATAGTTTGAGCATGGGTTGGGGTGTCCAAATAACCGCTGACCCTCTCACCCGACTTGGGTTTAGCCATGTTTATGACATTACCAGTCATGCCTTGGTTGGAAATGAGGGACCCTGCTGGGAGGGTTGTCACATATCCAATATCAGCTGTGGTTGAACCCTGAAATTGAGGTCTTTGCCGGCACACATTTTTTCCTTGTTTCCATGTTTTCACTGCAGGGTGTTATTGCTCAAAACTAGGCTACATCAAGCCACGCATGCATGCACAATTATGTTTTGTAATAACACCCAGCTCTGATACCACATAAAAAGTAGATGTGTCTGGTATAATACAGCATTAGAGCTTGTCATAAAATTGATGTTGATTGATGAAATTGGAGTATTCGGGGAAAGCCATTACCTAACCCCAATTCAATGGCAACTTCCTCACATTCATAGATTGAAGACTACATATGTTTATGTGTACACACAATTTCTAATGTTATAGGATGTAATAAGCTATGAAATATACAATGTGTAACCATAGATTGTGCTATTGAATGAAAGGCATCACATGATTTCAGGAATTTTCTTTTTCCAAATTTCGTTCTGAGCAGAGAGGGTGTAATAGTCATGATTGTGGACAAAGTTGATGCTGAGAAAATATCTATGTATCACAAATAGGAATATATTCTGTTGAATGCGATTCTAGAAATATATCATTTATGTTGAATATGGGTAGTATATAAGGCTAGGGGATTAGGGGAATTAAATCTACATTTTTGGATGAATCTGGTTCCAGAATAGGCTACGGGAATGAAATCTGCATTTTGGTTCTAGCTTAGGCTATGGGAATTAAATCTTACTTTTCCATTGTATAAAAGTGCTTCTAGAATAGGCATGGGGAATTAAATCCACACTTTCCATTGAATTAAGGTTTCCATTGAAATAAGCTAGGGGAATATTGAATTCACTTTTTCCATTGCTTATAATAAGTTTCTGAAATAGGCTAGGGAAATTAAATTACATTTTCCATTGAATGTTTTGAAATAGGCTAGGGAAATTATATCTTCTTTTTCCATTGAATAAGGTTCTGAATATGCTAGGTAAATTAGATCTACTTTTTCCATTAAATAAGGTTCTGAATAGGCTAGGGAACTTAAATTACATTTTCCATCGAATGTTCTGAAATAGGCTAGGGAAATTAAATCTTCTTTTTCCATTGAATAAGGTTCTGAAATAGGCCAGGGAAATTACATCTTCTTTTTCCATTGAATAAGGTTCTGAAATATGCTAGGGATTGTGATAAGGATGAATGTCAAGTTAACCCTTCCTATGCTGAGGCTATTTTCGTTCAAATCACAAGGATTGAAACTCTTGAAACCATCTTAATCCTGTCATGTTGACATTCATTGGATAGCTCTCACTGAGTACTCTCAGATGAGTACCCATGTGTCGAGATTTCAGTCATTTCAGGTTTTTTGTATCATTTTTTATTGGCCAAATTAGCCACCAGCAGCATAAGGGTTAACAGACGGGAATCATGTGGTGTTACTTGACCTTCCAAGCCCTCTGACTGTATTTACTACTATTAGGTTATCAAAATAGAAACCCGAGGACTTCCATTAAGTTTTTTGGCAAAAAATGATAAGGGGATCTCTAGTTACATGGATAAGAAAGTCCTAGATTGTTATATCTCTATAGCGGATTGATAGCAGAGATACAGTTTCCAGTGCTGACCTTGTGGTTTTGGGGTAACCAGGGTTTGCCATAACTTCTCTCACACTTTTCTAGGGCAAGAGAAAAAAAATTGAGTTAGGGGAAGTGGATTCTCACTGGAGGACGTCTGGTCGATTGGTGCAGGAATTAAATGTCTGTACTGCATCATATCGTTTTAAAAGGAAATATCAATATTGTATTGTATCATGAAAATATAAAGATTCCAAGCTTTACCTGTTGGTTTTGCTGGGTCAGTCAAATTTCACAGAATATAGTCTAGATTTTGGTCTTTCATACATATTTTCTCGGTCTTCAAGTTTTTCTGTTACTAAGCACCAGTTGTTCAAGGTAGGCTGGGTGATGAAGTTAGCTTTTATGTATATGCATATATATATGTATATATATATATATATATATATATATATATATATATATATATATATATATATATATATATATATATATATGTATGTATGTATATATATATATATATATATATATATATATATATATATATATATATATATTATATATATATATATATATATATATATATATATATATATATATATATATATATATATATATATATATATATATATATATGTACACATACACATTAAAACCCAGATGGATAGAGGACTCTGTTTGAGCAGAGACATTGATTAAAATATATAAATAGACCTCTCTGGTTTGAGTATGAAACTACAAGATAAAGGAGGATCGAAGACATTATCTATGGGCCATAGCTGGTACTACGCAACACTGGTTTGTCAATGTCCCCAACTAGGAGCCTAGCCTAAGCAAGACCAGTTGGTATAGACAGATACATGTTTCTGGTTGGGTTTGCCGGGGTTGGTCTGACACCCAGCATGTAGTGCTCAGTGTGTGCACTGCAGGGCCTAGGAATGTCATGTGGATGTATAATGGGATGGAGAGATGTCTATTTCATGTTGAGATAAGCTTCTGTGTAATCAGCTCAGTCAGTGTGGGGGAGGGTCACTGGAGCTGTGCACATATGTTTGACCTTAACCCATAAATACTCATAGTGAGCAAAAGCAGCCTGTCAATTTTGATGTTCAAAATCTTGTAAGCAAAGGCATGAATGGGAAAATATTTTATTGACAAATGTTAATCAGAACATTACCAACAACTTTTAGCAAATACTTTGTAAAATCCTTCTCAAAGTCATTCTAAAGTCAAGTATGATAGATTTAGACGTTTTTTTACAGGAATAACTCTTTTAAGTGTTAATAAATTGACCTATAGGTGCCTGTAGCATCTTCAAAATTTTCATGATATGATACAATATCCATAATTCCTTAATGATACAATACTGAAATGATATTTTCAATGATACTGCTTGCCTCCCAGAGACCTAACTTTGTTACATTTAGCACTGTCAGCTTTCAACGCTTTGGAAATTTCACTAATAATATATAGCAAACTTCGTACGAGCTGAGGGTAGCAATTAAGTCAATTTTATTTATATTCCGAAATCTTAAACAATACTTTATGATACATAATTTTTTTTGATAGAATAACTTTTCAATTTGACACCAATATTTGGTATTGTATCGAGTACCGGTACCTATCCCTACTATTCAACTTGTAGCATGAGACCAAGGCTTAATGCAAGCAGTGGTTAAGAACACAGGAGGTAATTTTGAGCCCTAGTTTGCTAAGTAAAATGTGAGTCTGTGCCTACCGTATCTTATCTTGCTGGTGAAGTGACCCCAGCCCTGTTCTGATTATCAGTGTTGTGATGGAAGACATCCTGGTTATAGAATGCATGCAGTGACCAGTGCTCAGCCCTCAAATACACCACTATCTCTTATCTACTCTGGGGTGGTTGGTTATAGAATGCATGCAGTGACCAGTGCTTAGCCCTCAAATACACCACTATCTCTTATCTACTCTGGGGTGGTTGGTTATAGAATGCATGCAGTGACCAGTGCTTAGCCCTCAAATACACCACTATCTCTTATCTACTCTGGGGTGGTTGGTTATAGAATGCATGCAGTGACCAGTGCTTAGCCCTCAAATACACCACTATCTCTTATCTACTCTGGGGTGGTTGGTTATAGAATGCATGCAGTGACCAGTGCTTAGCCCTCAAATACACCACTATCTCTTATCTACTCTGGGGTGGTTGGTTAAGAACCCACATGTACACTCTACCTTAGCCTAGCCACTAGGCATTCCTGTGTATCACTTTAATACATATAAAGTATGCATGCACCTATACTACATGAGGGCTTGTGGCTTACTGTTAGCCATTTAGTTCACACAAATGCCACATGAGGGCATTGTACTTTACCTTTCTAGTATACCGCAGTGCCATCTATACACAGGAAGACATCAAAATATAGCCTGGGAGGCAGGCTAATTCTACCTTAGAATAGATGCTAGATTATTTTGGCTACACGGTGGAGCCCTTCCAAGAGACCACCCCTCTAAAGTGACCACAAAATAATACACGCCACTAATGTGGACAACCACTGCAATGTGGACACTATTCACGGTCCCAAATTCACTTTCTACCCCTATCTAAGCGGACACTCATTTGCTGCGCAGGCTTAAGAATTTTTAGTTGTCAAAGTTTGATGAACCATTGACCTTTTCCTTCCCTTTTATTCATAGAGCTATCAATTTGAGAACACATTTTAGAATATGTATTTCTTTGAAAAGGTTTTGCCCCCCAATTACCATTTTTGTGCAGAAATCTAGATATTGCTGCTCCCTCATATGAGTATGTTTGGAAGCTGTCAGGCAGCAAAAATCTTTAAATTATTGTCTGGTCTCCAACATGTTTCAAACTGCAACTAATGAAAACTGTGCTGCCATCTATAGACATCAAACGTACTTAACACCTAGTATATGTAGTGATGGGGGCGTTATACACATCGTACTAGACCGAATAAAATAAAATCAAATCAAATCAGGTGTGACAGACAGGTTTTATACTGTAAACTGGTAACCGCATGTATAATCTCTCATGTATCTCACGTATCTCATCTCATTAAATGAACGAGAGCACTAAATTATCTTAAATGCCAGGTCCCTATGTAAACTGATGAGGTTGGCAGGGCCAATGAGGGGACTACAATTTTTGTTGTTACATCATCCTGCACCAGTTGTTGCTATAATCACAATTAGGGATCAGAGGAGGGGTTAAATTGAAATAAAGCAGGATGAATATCAATTGGAAATTGAGTCAACTAAGGATCCATTACGCACTCGCAATGGCCCATGGCTGACCGCCCAAACTCTTTAACATCTATTTGATTTGGCCATCCAAAATAATCAGTTAAAGTGTTGTCAATGTAAATCCCACTGTTTGTTCAGTTTCCTTTGGTATAGATAGAAACACACACTAAATCCATGTGGGTAATCTAAAAATGGTGACATAATTCACAATGCTGTTTAGTACTCTGCATTCATGGTTACAGCAGCCCCTCTATCATGGACACCCCTCTATTGTGGACACTAAGGCTGGTCCCATAGGTGTCCACTTTAGAGGGGTTCAACTGTACTTGAATCTCTGCCATTCCCATGGAGGGGCTTTTAGTAGGATGTTATTTTCCAAACTGCACAAGTCAAGTAGAACTCCATTCACAAATGGGTTAAGAAATGATTGAAAAAGAATTTCTGAACAAAGTTTGGAAAAGAATTAGTAGACACAACTGGAACATGTATCAATTTTGAGTTAAATATTTCTCATGATATCACTTCGTTTTCAAGATATTTCCATCTGCGTAAGATCACATGTATAGCTACATATACGAGGTGTTAAGTACCTTTGATGTCTCTCTCAAACTATAGATGGCAGCACCGTTTTCATTAGTTGCAGTTTCAAACATGTAACAGATGACAGCTCACGTGTGTCCCCCTTGAGGATTAATTCAGAACTAAAAACCTGGAGTGAGCTCAACTCAGGATAGATCAGCGAAAGATCCAGTTAACCCTTAATTCTGCTGGTAGCTAAATTGGCTAATACAAAATAATGAAAAAAAAACGAAAAAAAATCACTGAAACTCTGGCATATGGGTACTCATCTGAGAGTACTCAGTGAGAGCCATCCAATGAGTACCAACATAACTGAGTTTGGATGGTTTTCAAAAATCTTTGCATTCTTGTGCATTGGACGAAAGTAGCCTCAGCATTGGAAGGGTTAACACAGACTTGTAGCAAGTCTAATGTACTGCCAGATGTTAATGGGTTAAGTGGTTTGCTGTGGTCCATGAGTTATATACATGCAGGCCCTCTAGATCTGAGGAGGCCTGGTGGCTCCTCCAGGGGATATGCTAAACCCTGTCATGTTGGTACTCATTGGATAGCTCTCGCTGAGTACTTACAGATGAGAAACTATGTACCAGGGTTTCAGTCATTTTTAAGGCATCTTGCATCATTTTGTATTGGCCAAATCAGCTGTGTGGCATAAGGGTTATAAGTAGTTGGCTGTGGTCCATGAGCCTGCAAGAGAGGCCCTCGAGAGCTGAGAGGGCCTGGTGGCTCCTCCAGGGGAAATGCTATCAAAATAGACACACTGCTCTCTGTGTCGCATTGTTGACAGTGAGTCACCTAGACTAGCTCCTAGTCTATGATTTCATAAGATCATGCTTTTCTCTGTTCTGATCTCTATCATTTGCTTAATGTCTAGGTGTTAGTTCCTGTGGCTTGTGATAGATGGCACCATGGGTGGGCACACCTGTCAGTCAGAATCAAGAAATCCAAATGAACCCATGCTGGCCGCCTGTTGAGCCAATATAGAACTAAATATGGGTAGACATCTTAGAATGTTATAAAAACATAAGGTAAGTTATCAAAGACGTGAAATAAATTTCTTGGCCTAGGACTAGGCTATGAGTCACCAAGCTCTAGACACGGCCTGGCCATTGGCAAAGAAAATACCTGTTATAAACACACCATTAACCCATATGTGCTTAGACTTAACTTAGAGACCCTTTGAAAAGTGTCCTCTGGAGTGGATACTGTGATACTATTGAAAATGACTTTGATATATAAATACTTAAGTATTTAACCCATTTATGTTTGGAGATTTCCTTGACTATTGTCGTCTGGACCTGTGATACATGTACTTTCGAAATAACTTTGAAATCACGGATAAATTAGAAAAATATTTGAAGAGTAGTTAGTTCCTGATTTACATTTTTCCTATAAATATTTTCTGAGAATTGCTTTTGTTTAAGACACATGATCAAAATAGTTTCTGGCGCTACATACATAATTTGGGTTAAAATATATGAGTCAACCCTTGCATGTGTGCACATTGTCAAGTGCTGTCCGAACCAAAATTACTTTTGAAAATAAATTTGAAAATAAGCACAAATTTATCCAATATTTCAAAAAATGTTATTGAGTTCTGATTAACATTTATTTTCCAAATATTTTGAAAAATGCTCATGGCAAAAAGGCATTAAAAATCAGTTGGGATGTATGGGGTGGTGGGCCTAAGCGTAGATTAATAGACGCATTTGTTTTTTCAAGAGGGCATAATATATCCATAAAAATGGAGCTAGTCTCTTTAGAAACCAGGTCAGTGAAGTTTGTTTCCGGGTAACATAGGCTTGTAAAATGGCTATGCGAGGTTTTGTTTTCATTTCAGCTGGTATTTTCAGAATGTGCTTAACCCTTGTGAGTCCAAATTGTATTTTCCCCACAGTTGTCTGATGCTAAATTGTAATGGGGTTATTGGCCGAAATTCAGCACCAGTACATTTTTCATGTTTTAATCTTATAAAATTTTGGTCCAACATTTGACATATCAAAATGCACCTTTAATCAAACACAAAATTCTGAAAGCTAATTGCCTAATTTTCAAGCTATGTAAAGAGTCTTGTAGATTTTCTAGTCAGGCTCTTCTTTAAATGAATTTGATGTTCTCGCAATTTTATATGCGTGCATGGTTCTTAAGGTTATGCTACCACAAAAGCATATATTTGTGTGTGGCTTTAGAAGGTGTAACTGTGTATTTCCTTAGTCTAAAGAGTTGTCTAGCATAATATCTTTAGGATGTTTCAAGCTTTTGAATATCCAATACTGTTCTATGGGGTATAAATAAGGTGATGATTTAAAAGGTGGAAAGTGTATAGAGTATTGATATTTGAATATTTCATTAAGGTAATTTACTCTAATTGAGAGCAAAAACTCTCAATATAAAGTTCCTATAGTAAAATTATATCGAGAAAAAAAAACAATTTTAGGTTGTAGACACTTAAGGCATGCAACTCCACTGCTAGTACAGGACATAGCGCACAAATGGACATGGACAACTCATTAAGTGCATACTGTAAACATACTGTGCCTTATCTAGCAATATGGAAGGGGGGCCCTTAATGGACAGTCATAAACTTGGGTGTCATATTTCTTTGAGGGGAGACAGCATAATACGCAGATAGTAATCATAAACATGTGCATTATCTATCTACTCCTGTAGAAGATATGTAGTACCCTTAATAAGTGATGCGCTAGTTTTCACATTGAGTGACTCCTTTTAAAATCATTTGCTTTAAAGTGACATATATGGAAAATTCAGGACTGAAATATTGACCTGTTTTGGCTGCTTGTATTAACTTCAGCAATCTGGACAGCCCAAAGTGTGCCAGTCTCATGGTCCTGTCATCCTTAATTTTCATTAAAGATTTGACCTAGATATTCATGTATGGCTTTAACCTGTTCATGCCTGTAGTGCCCAAAATCTCCTGACTCTTTTGTTGATATCTCTCTATTAAACAAAAGCAATATTTTAAAAAATAATTGAAGGAGATTTGTTCATCAGTGTGCTATCTAAAACTCTCCTTCAAATGTTTTGCAAATTCATGCTTTATTTTAAAGTTATTTTTATAAATAGATGACACTTGTCAAGAATATCTCCAGGGTAAATATTCAGTAAAACTGTTAATCTCTTAGCACTACTGTAGAATAGGTATATATCGCGCTACAAAAATTTCGCGAAAAGCCGATTTTTCGTTTTTTTGCGTGTACTTTATTTCGCGTGTGAGCATGTTCTTCAGCGCCATCTATTGAACCAAACAGTAGTCTAAAAAATGCAAACATTCGGCGTCCATCTTGCGGCTATAATCTGGCAGAGGTTTCAACAAAATTGGACTGGTAAACATGCCATTTATAATATGATACCTTGATAACTTTTTCATAAGTTACCAATGTGTCATATTATAATGAGTTTGTGAAGTTGTTGCATGTATTCCCCTTCGTTTCAGCCTAGGACCGGCTACGAGTGAGAATCACGCTATGCTGGTATATATAGATACTCGTCAACTGCAAATACACGTATTGCCGTAAACAGTAAATTGGCAACGATTCAATTCAAGTCAGGAACAATATCATTATTTCTTTATAATATCCATTATTCTGATAATTATCAACAAACACATGTATGTATGTTGATAATTATCAAATGTTTCCATCGCATCACCTGTCCGAGTCTATCGAACAATGGTGGCAGCCATCTTGTTTCTCGTAAGAGATCCATAGATTGGCCCAGGTATCCTAGAAATTTCACATGTAAGAATGCGAATTATGTTATGATACATTGGTAACTTATTCACCAATGTATCATATTATGATAGCTTTGGGAAGTTATTGGACGTATTTTGCTTCGTTTAAACCTCGACCGTCTAGGAGTGGAATTCACCGACCGACGCGCCACCATCTCCAGTGGTGGGTAGCGTTACCATGTATATAATTGATCGCGTGCGCTAAGTTCGCGAGTGCGATACTAGTTTGCGTATTCGCGAAATAATCGCACACGCAAACTTTACCTGTTCTACAGTATTTCTATCATTTTGAACTCTGGCCCCGTGCCATGAACGCTGACACCCTGCTTGGACCATGCCAGGCATGTGACAAACAGATGCCCCAGCAGAGGGTTTTATTAAGCTGTATAATTGCAATACCCCCATGCCATGCCTGCATGCCTTTAACCAATTCATGCCTGTACCACACCAGGAAAGATGCAAATATTCAAGTTAACCCTTCCAATTCTAAGGCTACTTTCATCCAAAGCACAAGCCAGGACACAAAGATTTTTTAAAACCTTAACCCTGTCATGTTGGTATTCATTGGATAGTTTGCACTCTCAGATGAGTACCCACATGTCAGGGTTTCTGTCAATTTTTCTGGTTTTTTGCATCATTTTAATAGCCAAATTAGCGAGAACCCATGTGCTAGGGTTTCAGGAATTTTTCAGGTTTTTGCATCTTTTTGTATTGGCCAATTAGTCACAAGCAGCATAAGGGTTTAGTGATGTATTTGACCTTGTAAGGTGAGGAGTGGGGTATGTGAGAACAAGGGTGTAGCCATGAGTTTTCCAGGTGACCTGGCACAGGGTGAGATATGAGATTGTTGTGAGCACCTGCTGATAAGGGGGTCAGAATTATGCATAATACTTTAACCCATACATGCCTTGGATTCCTGGAAAAATACAAGCATCTTCTTAATTAAAAGCATGCAGAGAAATGTTCACTGAAAAGTTACCTAACAAGTCTTCTTTTAATATCCAAATGTTTTGTCAAAAGCCACTCTATCACTTGGAAATAGTTTGCATTTCAACAGTGAATCAATTTAATTGGTGGTTATTGTGGGTTTATTTGAAAATAAAGAACACACAGTAATTGTGTTGACATGTTTAAGACACCCAGTTTCTAAAGTGCTGTCCAGGGTCCAAATACTTGATTTCTTGGAAAGAGTGGGTGTTTTGCATGATCAAATAAAATAAGATTTATCTAGGGCTATCAGAATTGCATGCAAGGTCAGACTATAGGGTTATTGAATTGCGCAATCAGTTTTAAAAGATAAGATTTGTAGTGGTTTCATAGACCAAAAGTCACGAAAATCCAAATTAATTGTTCTGTCTTGTCATTCTTGAAACTGAGGCCTGTTTTATCTTTACTTCCTCATTCGTGTAACATATATTTGTGCAAGAGTTACTGGTGCATGTGCAGAGAGAGAGAAATAGAAAGAGAAAAAGAGAATAAGAGAGAAAGAGAGAGAGAGAGAGTGAGAGCTGTTTCATCTCTACTGTATTTCACTTGTGTACAAAAACAATTCATGTATGTATATATATATATATATATATATATATATATATATATATATATATATATATATATATATATATATATATATATATACATATATATATATATATATATATATATATACATATATATATATATATATATATATATATATATATATATATATATATATATATATATATATATATATATATAATTCAATTCATTCTCTCACAGTGTTTAGACTCGAAACACTTGACCCAAATTGCCTGAGTGAGTATGTATGTTATCATGAACAAAATGACATAATTGGCAGTGGATAATTTGTAGCCTTATCCCAGGGTGCATTTGGCTTGTGTGTATTTACTTACTGTAATTAGGCAATTAGACTACCCATCAGTCAGGCATTCAACGGGAAAGATGACAGTTTTGTGAAAACTATAACATTCTGATTGGCAGCCTTGTGACATTCATGTTACTGACAATTAACTGGTGATGGAATGTTCAGGGTAATAATTCGCAAGGTCAGATACAGACTAAAACACCAACAAATGTACTCACAGAAATTAGTGTTAGAACGCTCAAGAAAAAAACACATTTATGAGGTCAAGTAAAGATTCAATGAAAAGTATAATATGATATATATATATATATATATATATATATACATAGAAGGAAGTTGCAGCTTATATCTAAGTTAGCATCGCTTTAATAATGATCTGGATTTGTTTTACTCTGCCATATACTTTACAAAAATACTTATTAAGTTTAAATAGATTAAGTTTAACCCATTCATCCTTGGAGATTTCCTTGACCATTGTCATATGGACCAGTAATACTTTTGAAAATAACTTTGATATTAATATTATATTGGAAAAAATATTTGAAGGGTTTTTGGTTTATATTTCTCCTTCAGATATTTTCAAAAAGTTACTTATATCACCAAAATAATCAGGCGGTTTTGGCTGCTACAGGCTTGAAAGGGTTAAGCTGTGACTGTTATCTGCAATCTGAATCTGAATCACCCACTTCAACTCTCACAGTTTTTCACCTATCCAGATTATAAACAAGGCCTTGGGCCTGCTCATGATTGATAGAGAAGGTAATCACACACACCAAGTTTGGCATCACCCGGTCCCTAGCAACCATACCCTTCTTATCGCCAGGCAACCAGCCAGACACACTCTACACACACACTTTTTATGTGCCCGTATTTCTACACCGACATCTTACTTCTCTAAACACCGCATACCTCATCTTTTTTCTTAAGTTAACCCATTAACCCTTATTCTGCTGTTGGCTAATTCGGCTGTTACAAAATATTGAAAAAGTCCTGAAAAATCACTGAAACCCTGGCATATGGGTACTCATCTGAGAGTACTCTGTGAGGGTTAGATAGCTTTCAAATATTTTTCTTGTGCATTGACACAAAGTAATCTTAGCATTGGAAAGGTTATTGCTTTAGAGTTCCTCCAGAAATTGCTCTCTGGAACAATGATACTTTTGACAATAACATTGTATTTGAGATTGATTTTACAAAATAGTTGAGGGGAAGTTATTGGAAATGTTCTGAATAACATTTCTCCTTCAAATATTTTCTTTTAAAAGTTTGCTTTTGCCTGCAAGGTTTCATCAATATTGTTTGGCTGCTTTTGGCTGCTGTGAGCATTAATGGGTGTTAACCTCTTCATCCCCATAGCGCCAAAAATCTTAATAGTGATAATGAGTTGTGCGACCCTGTGTATAGGTGGCACTCCTTCATTCTTTTGGTTTATAAATGTGTGGCATTGTGGAGGGATGTCTATGGTACTTCTGCAACTGATAGAAAGACCCCTCGGAACCATTCATGATAAGATAAGAAGGGAATAACTCCCCGGTTCCAGGTTTCTATATAGTCACGATATGACCAAGGCTGTTCAAAGCGATGTAGAAAACCCATTCCTTTCTTTTTCATTCAGGTATGCTTGCATCTTTCCCAAAACCAATTTCCTGTCTAGAAAACTAGTGATAGAGTTACAGGACTGACATGACAGAAGTGACATTCAGGAAGTTCTTGTGGGGGACTAGTTTTAGCAGGGTCAAGGTTATGTCTTCAACATTAATATATCAGCACATTTTAGAAATGTCAAATGTTCTTTTTCGTCTGCTTTCTGAAATTTCCATCTGTCAACTCTGTGCACATGGGGAGAGGTATGGTGTCCTGTTGCTGCTGCTGCTTATGGGCCTACTTGGGGCCTTGGCAATCTGGAGATCATCCACTCACGGATTGACCTGAACGCTTATGCTAGTGATAGCAAATTTTGCCAATACAAAATGATGCACAAAATGTTAGAAAATGACTGAAACCCTGCCACATGGCACTCATCTGGGAATGCTAAGCAAGAGCTTTCCAATGAATACAAACATGACAGGGTTTAAACGGTTATCAAAAATCTTTGCATTTTTGTGCTTTGGACAAAAGCAACCTCAGCATTGGAAAGATTAACATTTTCAGGCATCCCCCAGAAAATTAAAAGATATATATATGTGCTCTGAGATGCATTTTATGAGGTGAATAAGGGGAAATCAAGAGTGAAAAAGTTTTTTCTCAAAGTGCTTTAGTTGATAATTTGTACGATTGTCCATTCACACCTGGCTCCAGGGTTAAAGGCCCCTAAACTACCATTAAGGTCAGTCCCATACCCTTGGAAAATACACATCATGATGACATCCAAACTTGAATTTGAAGGTGCCAATCCCTAGTTACTTAGTACATACTGTTTTCACAGAGCTATTCAACCATTTACAATTACCCCTTACCACTAGTTAACTGCATACTGCTGAGATATCTATATACAAGGAATAGTTGCTGAATTCCCGCTTAAAAATTGAGGATTTTTGTGTTTTGATTTTTCAGCCCGGCTTAGTAGACTCAGCACATGTTCGACCGGCTCATCAGTCTTCTACCCCGATAACCCTGCGACCCCGACCAGGAGCGACTCCGTCAAAAACCCTGCATTCCAGGTACGACCGAGCATCATTCGGGAAGATACCCAAGAAGACAAGGAGACGGTGGCAGCGGAGGGGGAGAGGGAGGACGTGGATGGCAAGAAAACAGAGGACAGAAATTCCAAGAGCTCCAAGGATGAGGTACTGTATACGGCTTTAACCCATTAATGCTTAGGAGTTCCTCCAGCAATTGTTGTCAGGATCTATGATACTTTCTACAATAACTTCAGAATTGAGAATGATTTGAGGGAGAGTTGTTGACAATGCTCTGATCAACATTTTTCCTTCAAATATTTTTCTACCTGTGCGTTTGCCTGCAAGATTTCATCAAAATTGTCAGGCTGCTTTTGGCCGCTGTGAGCATTAATGGGTTAATTTGGAGTGATAATTTTTTGCTTTACAGCCCCGCTGGAGGGTATTTGTGGTACTTCAAATAAGCGCATTCAAGCACTCAGCAAAGCAAAAATACAAAGCTGGATATTAATATGAAGGATGTTATTTTGGCGCTATTAATGGGGAGCGCGAAAAAAAGCAAAAATTAAGTCCCTGTAAAAAATACTAGTTATAGAGTAGGTGATTATTTAGAAATACAATGCAGGGTAGAAATTAACCCCTTCATGCCAGTAGCATGTAGCCAAAACTGACGAACAATTTTGGTGATATCTCTTTAAAAAATGATATCTAGTAAATATTGATGTCATCCGAACTCTGTCCACAACTCCTCTTCAAATATTTTGTGAATTTATGCTTCATTCCAAAGTTACATTTGAAAGTTTGAAAGGTCCAGACGACACTGTTCAAGTAGATCTCAAGTCATGAATATATTAAGAAAATTATGGAGGAGCACCAATGGCCCTTCTAAAGGTTTTTGAAAAATCTAAAAAGCCTGAAATTTCAGACAGGGAAATAAACACAATATATAGTATTTCTGTTATTTGCTTTGATTTTTACATTTTTCCAATTAATTTCCTGTAATATTTCATTTGTATAATGTTGTGTGTTTCAGGAGCAGGTGATGGTTCTGACCCCCGCAGAGCTAGAGAAGCTGAGGATGAGGAAGTGGGTCGTCAAGGGAATCCTGGACAGTGAAAATATCTACCTGGACTGCCTCGATCTACTCATACAGGTAAATTTGGAAATTTTGATTTCCGTCACGGTATTTGAACCTTGGCAGTGATGAGAGACAGCTAGCAGTTAGTGGAAATGCCTTGGACCACACAGCCATGAGGTCAGGCCCTCATACAGGTAACACCAGGTTACACAGTAAATAGGGAGGGTTCTTGTGTAGGGAACACTGGATAATGACTGGACTGCCATGATTATAGGAATTAGGGAGGGATTTTGAGCATATTTTAAGAAGGGGGGGGGGGTGAAGAAACGAGAGACCAATTGACCTCTGCATGTGTTACCCACATTTTAAGGACATTTTCATGTTAAAATGTAATTTTTGTTTGACTGTAGACCTGCAGGTATGAATGGGTTAAGGCAGCTTTCTCGCATGTCTCTTGTAATTGGTCTCTTAGCCCTTCCAATGCTGAGAATTTTGAACAACATCTAAACCCTGTCATGTTGGTATTCATTGGAAAGATCTCACTGAGTTCTTTCAGATGAGTACCCATTTGCCAGGGTTTCAGTCATTTTTCAGGTCCTTTGCACCATTTTGTATTGGTTAAATTAGCCACCACCAGCATAAGGGTTAGAAAGGGTGACTGTATTTGATAAATTGGTCTCTTTTTGCAGTACATGAAGTCGTTTCTGGCGGCGGCCACCACAACCAAACCTGTCATCAGCCCAGAGGACATCAAGAAAATCTTCTCCAACATCACAGCCCTCTACAAGGTCCACCTAGACTTCGTCAACGGACTCAAACCTAAAGTGGAGAACTGGAGCAACGAACAACAGATAGGGGAACTCTTCAAGCTCATGGTACGTAAAATCACAGGGCTTGACGCTAGCCCCAGGCCAGTAAAAATTTCCAAAAACGGCTTTGGGCCAGTAAAGAAAGACCTCAACTGGTCCCATAGGGCCAGTAAACTTTTGGGGACCTTCTTGTTAACAAGTTTCTCTTCAATTTTGTCCCCAAATGTTTTTGAAGTAAGTGAAGATAAAATAAATAAAAATAAATGTTGTCAATAAATTTTATCAATGTTAAAGGAAAATATTGAGGACTAGTAACATTTTTGCAGCAGTAAATCCTAGATTTTACTGGTCCTGCAGGGCCAGTAACATTTAGAGTAAGCGTTGAGGCCTGGTTCATAACTGTTTACGTCCGTTGGATCTTATCAACATTGTCAGGCTGCTTTTGGCCACTGTGAGTATTAATGTGTTAGAATATTTGTCTTTATGCTGAAAAAACTGTTGATGCAAGTATGAATGGGTTAAAAGAGTTATATTTGGTTAGCCCATTAATGCTTGAGTGTTCATCGTAAATTGTCGTCTGTATCCATACATTTGGCATTGACTTTGGATATGAGTATGATATTATACAAATATGACATCCCTGTGGGGTTTCCACCAGGAATAACTTCCCCGAGAGAGGGTGTAGCCTGAGGGCGACAATCTCGAGTGAGACACTGCTGTCTAATGGTCCCTGATTTATTGTTTTATTTCAGGTGTTATAGTTACAACAATGTGCTCATTGTTCCATTTCTGATATTGTTATATTTCAGTTGTTACAGTGACAACAATGTGCTCATTGTTCCATTTCTGGTATTGTTATATTTCAGTTGTTACAGTGACAACAATGTGCTCATTGTTCCATTTCTGGTATTGTTATATTTCAGGTGTTACAGTTACAACAATGTGCTCACTGTTCCATTTCTGGTATTGTCATATTTCAGTTGTTACAGTGACAACAATGTGCTCATTGTTCCATTTCTGGTATTGTTATATTTCAGGTTTTACAGTTACAACAATGTGCTCATTGTTCCATTTCTGGTATTGTTATATTTCAGGTGTTACAGTTACAACAATGAGCTCATTGTTCCATTTCTGGTATTGTTATATTTCAGGTGTTACAGTTACAACAATGTGCTCATTGTTCCATTTCTGGTATTGTTATATTTCAGGTGTTACAGTTACAACAATGTGCTCATTGTACCATTTCTGGTATTGTTATATTTCAGTTGTTACAGTGACAACAATGTGCTCATTGTTCCATTTCTGGTATTGTTATATTTCAGGTGTTACAGTTACCTGAGTCTGGCAAGTACCTGACTAACTATCAGGCAGCCATAGCGACCTTGAAGAGGTGTTCCCAAGAGACCCCCCAGTTCCATGAGCTCACTCAGGTTAGTGACGTGCCTTCAATAAGTATGGCTACCTTAAACCCTTCCAATGCTGAGGCTACTTTCGTCCAAACCACATGGACGCAAATATATTTGAAAACCATCTTAACCCTGTCATTTTGGTATTTATTGGAGTACTCTCGCCGAGTACTCTCAGATGAGTACCCATGTGCCAGGGTTTCAGTCATTGTTCATGATTTTTGCAAAATTTTCTATGGGCCAAATTAGCCGCCAGCAGCATAAGGGTCAAAGGTTTTTCAACTCCATATTGGTTATCCCCTTTGGGAAAATAGGATACAGCCAGAAGTCTGCGAGAAGCAAGCATTATAGCAGCTGTTCGAAAAGCAATGTTAGGATCCCAGTACAGTCCAGTGCAACAATCAAATTGACCAATCAGTCGCTTCATTCAGACTGGAGCTTATGATAGAGGATAGTAATGTAACAATATTCTGAT
This sequence comes from Maea johnstoni, assembly GCA_963942565.1. Lineage (NCBI taxonomy): Eukaryota > Metazoa > Annelida > Polychaeta > Spionida > Magelonidae > Maea > Maea johnstoni. Next base: position 4,019,836 of record OZ012691.1, on the reverse strand, counting down.
GATGTCTTCTGGATCCCATGTCCTTGCTTTTTGGTATTAATCTCTAGACTTACTCACTCTTCTTCATCTAGAGAAAAAAATCAACTTATAGGGTATACAGATTACACATTTTAACCCCTCACTTGCTGTTACATTTCTGTCTAAGGTGTGGGGTTTGATAACATGTGAGATTTTTAAATTGAATTTCATGCCAGTTTTGCATAACCAGTAAAAAAATCAAATTACAATATTACTTCTCTTTTGGCCTTGGTAGTTGGTAACTGTTATCCTCTTCCAAATATTTGAATTACTACTTCATAATAAAGACAACTTAAGTGTTTTTCATGCAGATAAAAAGGTTTGATACATTTTAAAACAAATTGTTATGTGATTACTTTTCATTTTCTTTCCAGTCTATAAAACTCAAAGGCATTCAAGAAACTCTTAGTCTTGAAGGTAAGTCATTATTGATGATATCTCTTAGATGTATTTGAAACACCACAACAGAGTAGTTAATTATACTAGATTCATTATTTTAATATCAACAATCTTAATATATCGTATTTTACCATAAAATATGATTTTTAGAAAAAATGACACATCTTATCTATTGTGACTTTGGAACTATAAAATGCATTCTATACTTTTTTCCAATAGTCCTGGAATTAGTATAGATTCCAGGCCACGTTGCTATATAATAATATAATATTATAATATGTAATATATATATCATTATAATATATTATATATATATATATATAATATATAATATAATATAATGATATAATATATAATATAATATATATATATATATATATATATATATATATATATATATATATATATATATATATATATATATATATATATATATATATATATATATATATATATATATATTATTATTATTATTATATATAATAGGGGTTCCAGCAGAGACTGAGACCCACGTCCACCTGCTTAGGAGCCTAGCTTTCTAACCACTAGGCCATGGCAGATCCCACCTTTTACTTATTTAAATCATATGGAATGTGTGTTTTATTTCAGAGTTGCTGCACAAACCAGTTGTCCGTGTACAGAGAAATACCTTGGTCCTTCATGTAAGTCTGTCCTTGTGACTAAGAAATAGTTCTTTATTATGGTGGACACTTGCGTGTATAATCCCATTAATGCATGAGTTACTATAGCAACATGTCATTTGAATGTATGATAGTATTGGAAAAAGAAAAGGAAACAAAATTGTCATATCTATGGTATAAAGCAAACCATTCTAGTGTTATTTCATTCACACTTAAAAGGTATGCCTAGTAGTATGTCACTGAAGCAAAAAAAAGGCTAGCAAAATTGTCTTCATAATGTTTATACATTATTCTTTTTGAGTTGACAGTAATAAAGACTAGTTTACAACTTAATTGTGCTGCTTGCATCTTTTTGCCAGATTCTGTATTTGAAAGAGAAATGCATTGGGTTGGGGGCCTAAAAGTTAATCAATTGAGTAGGGGGGGGGGGGGTCAATAAAAATAAATATAATGGGGGGGGGGGAAATTAATAGAAATTGAAAGCAAAGGGATGTAAAACCCAGAAAATATCATTGAGGGCGTGGGGGTGGGATCTAAGAATCTGTGCATTTCTGACACCCCCTCCCCCCCTTTTTCCTGGAAATGCTCTTAGCATAGACTTACCTGCCTTCAATTCTCCTGATTCCAGTGCTAAAACCATTCCTATCAAAAGTGTAAGAGCGTGACATGGTATTTCTGTTGACAACTTATTGGTTTCTAACTGCCTCTTTTCAGGACCTGATTCGTTGTACCCCCGCCAACCACCCCGATTATGGCATGTTACTAAAGACGCTGAAATTGACACAGTACTTCCTGGAGAACTTTGAGGACCCTATGAATGCTGGGAAGGATAAGAGTAATAGTCAACGATACCTGGCTAAAAACAGCTTGTGTGTCGAGCAAGTCCAGAACCATAGGAAGCTGCGCCATATCTTTCTCTTCAATGATGTCATGGTCTGCGCCAAGCAGAAGGCAAGCAGAGGGTAAGTAACAGAAAATGACAGTCAGTTTTAACCCTTCCAATGCTGAAGCTACTTTTGTCCAAAGCACAAGGATGCAAAGATTTTTGAAAAACATCTAAACCCTGTCATGTTGGTATTCATTGGATAGCTCTCACTGGGTGCTCTCTGATGAGTACCCATGTGCCAGGGTTTCAGTACTTTTTTAGGTTATTTGCATCTGTTTGTATTGGCCAAATTAGCCATCAGCAGCATAAGGATTTAAAAAGGAAAATTAATTCATAGAATGATGATGAATGACATGTTTTTGATGTATAAGAGAAATAAGTATATATCAAATGGGATTAAGTTTTTCTTTTTTTATTTCAATTCATAAATTTTTGCAGGGAGAAATATACTTTTGATATCTTAAGACAAGACCCGTTCATGCTTAACTGCTCATCCAGAAAATGTTGTCTGGTTCTTACATACTTATGATGATAACTTGAGAATTATTTATCACTTTTTGATTGATTTGAAGGAGAGTTGTTGGTAGTGTTCTAGTGACCATTTCTCCTTCAAATATTTTCCCAGCTGTACTATTAACTAAATGTTTTCACCAAAATTGTCCGCTGATTTTGACTGTAACGCACATTAAAGGCTTCAATAGGTCTTATCATTTTTCATAAAGTCTCTTCATATCAATTTTTATCTCTTAGAATGTCTTTTTAAACCTTCTAATGCTGAGGCTTCTTCTGTTCAAAGCTTTGCTAAAACCATCTAAACCCTGTCATGTTGGTACTCATTTAATAGCTCTCTCTGAGTACTCTCAAATGAGTACTCATTTGCCAGGGTTTCAGTCAGTTTTCCGGTTTTTCGCATCACTTTGTATTTGCCAAATTAGCCACCAGCAGCATAAGAGTCAAACCATTCAGGCCAATTGCAGCCAAAACCGCCTGGCAATATGGGTGATATATCTCTAACAAAAGCAATTTTCAGAAAATATTTGAAGGAGAACTGTACATCTACAACTCTCCTTCAGATATTTTGCAAATTTATGCTTCATTCCAATATTATTTAGAAAAGTTTGACGGGTCCAGACGCCATTTTAAAGCCTAAGTTCACAAACTATTTGAAGGAGATTTGTTGTTTGGCTTTTGATCAACATTCCTCCTTTAAATTATTTCAGGAAAATGGTTTTGTAAGTAAAATATTTCCAAAATTGTCAGGCCTGTATTGGCTGTTCTGGGTGTATGTGGGTTAAGTTTCATATTTGTTTTTGCAGGCAGAGATATCAGTTTGATCCAAAGTGGTACATTCCGTTGGCAGAACTAAAGATGAGTGCCAGAGCAGATGAACATGGTGAGTTGGGATCCCTAATGATAACAATAATGATGATGACGATGATGATGATGATGATGATGATGATGATGATGACGATGATGATGGTGATAATGATGATGGTGATGGTGATTATGATGATGATGATGATTATGATGATGATGATGATGACGATGATAATGATGACGACGATGATGATGATGATGTTGATGATGACGATGAAGATGATGATGATGGGGAAAAAAAGTCCTCTCTTTAGAAATATTAGAAACGGAAACACCCAAAAATAAAAAAAATTAGGGAAAATTATTACACAGAAACATTCTACAGTAATGTTCTCCACCTAATATTCATCATTATTATCATTGCTTTTTTAATATTCTTCATTATTCATATCCTGCATTCTATGTTTGTTTACTAGACCAGGAAGCAGATGACAGTCAGCGGCAAGAGGTGGATGAGTTGAAGACGCGAGTCATTCAGCTCAAGGGAGAAATCAGGAAAGAACTGGAGAAGGATGTTCAGGACAGTTCAAAAGATGTAAGTAGAGCGCAAGATCATAAAAGTTAACTTTGACCTCCTGGCTATCTTGCTAGATTATTCAAAGAGTTTTCAGGAAAATATTTTGTGAAATGTTGCCCAGGAAAGAACTGGAAACGGATATTCAGGACAGTTCAAAAGATTTATGTAGGGTGCAAGATAAGGGTTGGATACTGTTCAGAGGTACTGGTACCATATTGTACCATTTCATTCTTTAAAGGTACTCTTAACGATACTAACCACTGTGAAATAATCATATATAAGAAATTGTCCAGGATCCTCAACATAAATTTTAAGAACAAAATTCATGTGTTTATAATGCAAGAGAGTACCTTTAACAATACCATTAAAAGAATGTACAGATGAACTTGGATATGATGGACTCAATGGGACCAGGAAAATTGGTCCATCATATGCAAAATCTGTCGTATACATATGACGAATACTTGATATGCATCGGACTGGGACCAAGCATATCGTCCATCATATGCAAGAATCCGTCGTACAGTGGTCCGTCATATCCAAGTTCACCTATACCATTTCATTGGTACTGATACCGTACTGTTTCGTTCTTAAAGGTATCTATCCCTGCGCAAGATCATAAAAAAGTTCACCTAATGCCCTGGCTATTTTTATATTGAAGAATCTTCAATGGATTTTCAGGAAAATATTTTAAGGAGAAATGTTGACCAGAACATAACCCACAACTCTCCTTCAAATATTTGGTGAATCTTTGCTTAACCCAATACATTCTTTAACTCATTGACACTCCGAGTTCCTCTGGAAAGTATCATCTGCTACTCTCATACTTTTGAAAGTAACTTGGGAATAAAGCGAAATTTCACAAAATCTTTGAAGGAGAGTTGTTGTATATGGCGTCTGATCAATATTTCTCCAGCAAATGTTTTCCAGAAAAAGCTTCTGTAAGCAAGATATATCTAATATTGTCAGGCCTGTTTCGGCCGCTCTGAGTGTAAATGGGTTAACAATGCATTCTTTAAATGGTATCTTGATGACCTGACTCACCACTGCTGGATCGAAATCCTGCCTGGCTTACTTGAGATATGGCAGAATAAGTGAAGATAAGAGAAATTCAAAGTATCAAATGTTGTGAATTGATGTAGCAAAATATAGCAGAATATCAAGACATTTTATTATATACAGTTGTGCAAATGGAAAGGATTATGAGAGAATGAGACAGAAATCCTTTTTAACAGTTTTAAAACCAATTTTTAAAAAACTTGAACTTCTACAATGCAGCTTTTATTTTATATAAACAGTGGTCAAAAAATCTTTCATCAAATTGTCAGCATTTGGTACGAATCCATTCCTCCTGTTTAGATGAATGGATGGTTTATTTTGTTTCTTCAGAGACATTGGTCTTTCACAAAAAGCAGTGCCAAGATTTTGGATAAACTCAGGAAGAAGTTAGCTGAACAGGTAAGACATCGTTACAATGCAGTCTATTTTGTGGACATTTTTAGAGGATGTTGTAAAGCATTCAACCCTAATGCTGCAGATTGCTAATTTTGCCAATACAAAATAATACAAAAAAGCTGAAAAATGATTGAAACCCTGGCACTTGGGTACTCATCTGAGTGTGCTCAAGAGAGCTTTCTAATGAATGCCAACATGACAGAGTTTGGATTGTTATCATAGATTTTTGCATCCTTGTACTTAGGATGAAAGTAGTTCCAGCATTTGAATGGTTAAAATGTATTGTTATTTTACATACTGTAGGCCTTTAGATAAGTCAATGTATATAAGCAGTTTGCTCTTCAGGAAAAAATCCAATAAAATGTCAATTTCTTAATTGAAGAAAATAATGATGTAGTTTTTCCATGTTGATCAACAAATCTTCATAGAGTAGATACAGCAATCCATTTCTAAACCACAAACATTCCGAAATAAACAGAAAAATATTAAGTGATTGAGCCTTGTCTTACTAGTTCTTTATTTACTCACCAGGAGGCGATGTTAATCCTGGCCTCCCCGAACCTTGTATTCCGTGTAATCCACAACCAAGGGAAGACATACTCGTTCCTGATGTCGTCGGACTACGAGAGAAACGCTTGGCGAGAGACCATCATAGGGCTACAGTCCAAAGGTACGTTATGGCAACAACTTAGATACTGTATAACTGGTATTTTTTACAGGCATTTAATTTTTTCGCTATTTTTGCAAAAAAGCGGTTACACAATGGTTGTACTAAAACGTTAATTTTTGCAGAATTCTTTGCATAATGTCAAAGATTAAAGAGGAAACGTACTTGAATATACATCGTGTATTAGATGATAAGAAAACTTCCTTTCAATTTTATTTGAATAATGGGAACAAATGGCTAATACATACATAATGAGATAATGTTTTGTAGGACTTAATTCATTAAGTGAATTCTTTATAAGCACCTTGATTTACTCGTTAATAACCCTTTCTTACATGTGTGCTTTTAAAAATCTTATAAGACATCTTTCCTTTTCTCCATTTTGTTTAGCATTTAGGTGACGATACACAGTTTGTTCATACTTTTTGAAATGTTTTAATAAAACTTATTTTTCTTTTTCTTTTTTTGTTTTAGCACCTGGGTTGACTAATCTATCGTCGTATGATCTGCAGTCTCTATTAAACTCCTGTAAACAGGTAAGGTGACCTTCAGCCACACTCTGAGGCATAATTTCTCGGAAGAAAATTATAAATCTCGCTTTTAGTTCCATAAACCATTTTTGGATACTCCTATTAAATGCTTGGACTTAGAAGTCATTAAGATGGTACTTAAATTGTTAGCAATACTACACCTATCAGACTTTCATGAAAGAACTTCAGAAATGTTTTAATACATAAACGCTTTAGAGTTCCTCCAGAAGTTGTCTGCTTCTATGATACTTTGGAAGGTAACTTTCAAGTTAAGAATACTTTGAAAGTTGTTGGTAATCTTCTGACTAACATTTTTCAATCAAATATTTTCCCAACAATGCTTTTGCCTGCAAGATTCCATCAAAATTGTCAGACTGCTTTTGGCCTCTGTAAGTATTGAAAGGTTAAAGAACTTTGGAAATTAGTTTAAAGAAGATTGAAGTGTATTTTAGATCTATATTTCTGGATGCTTATTAAGCTTTGATTTTCCTTTCTTTCAGCTACCAAAGTTAAATAGTATTGGGTCCATGTTAATGAGAGAAGGTTTGTTTCATTAATTTACTTAACTAGTGTGTACAAGCATAACGTGACTGGCCATGAAAATTGCAAAGTTTAGTCTCACACATTATAGGATATCTGTAAAGCTTTTACTTGACTGTAATAAATCAACAAAGGTTCTCTATCAGAGTGGCAATGTAGCCATGAAAATTGTAAAGTTTTGTATCGAATATTATGGGATATCGGTAAAACTCTCGTTTTAGACTGTGTAGAATCAACAGAGGTACAGATGTACTAAACTAACAATGTAACTGGCCTCATTGGTTTGCCATGATGTTTTCTGTTCGAAAATACCATGTTTTGCATTCAGTAATAAATTGGCACTTGGCATGATAGCAAAATATTGAAAATGATTATTTCATTATTACTTTTTCAGAGAAATTAGATGAGGAATTACTGAGTGGCTCTCTCATAGTGACAATTCATAAACTACTAGGACTGGAATCCCCATGTGGTATGTATATTACAATTGCCAAGAACCATTTTCCTATGTGGTATGCATATTACAATTGTCAAGAATTTTTTGCCTGTGTGGTATGTATCTTACAATTGTCAAGAACCGAACCATTTCCCCATGTGGTATGTATATTGCAATTGTCAAGAACTTTTTGCCTGTGCGGTATGTATCTTACAATTGTCAAGAACCGAACCATTTCCCCATGTGGTATGTATATTACAATTGTCAAGAACTTTTTCCCCATGTGGTATGTATATTACAATTGTCATGAACCATTTTTGAAATACTCTCCTGCTGGATCCTTATTTGTGAGATGGCTTGGTTGCTATACAAATGTGTGGTGTTGTGAAAGGCTGTCTGTGTATGTGCTTTTACAACTGACAGAGCCTTACTGCACTCCTAGTCTAGAGACAGTCGATTGGGATGCAGGCTTCCTAGTAAAGAAATACTATGAAATCTAGTTGCTGGTAACTAAACCAAATCCAAATAATGCATATGTAATAGATAGACCTCAAAGATGCTGTGGTGTGTGTGAAATACCTTATTGCATTGCGTGGCGAAGCAGTATAACCCCAATGGTGTGACATACACAACTGTTGTACAAATGTATGTAAATCTTCCTTCACTCTTGCAACCAAAGGAACTTGAACAATATTTTCCTAAATTATTACTAATGTACATTGGATACAATAACTTCAGTGCCTATCTTTATAAGAAGATATTACTAACATTACCATTTCTTTTTCCCTATAGATGCCTACTGCTGTATGGAGGTTGATTCTTTTGGGCATTTCTTTATGCAAGCCAAAACAAATATCTGCCATAAAACCATAGAACCCATATGGAATGAGGTAAGTGACCTTAATGTATCAAAGTATGCTAACCCATTTACACCCATAGAGTTTGACAAAAGAGAATTGACTTGATACCAGATACCGGTAAAGTAGGTTCTTTTCTCTTTTAACAAGAAAAACAACAACTGAATGTTGACATTCCGATTATGTCTTTTGTATACTTTGTTCATGTAGATTTCATTCTGATCCATCAAACAAACCTTAATCCTCCGTTTTATGCGATTCTTGGAAAAAGTTTTCCTTTATTATGATCAGTATCATTATAAATGTACTCTGATTCTAACAAGCAATACATAAACATGTTTATTCTCTCATGATTTTAGGAGTTCGAGATTGGTCTTGATGGCGCTAAGACTCTTAGGATCCTCTGCTACAGACACTCACAGTCTTCTGGGGAGGTCCTTATGGGCAAGAGCGCGCTAGAGGTAATATGCAAGCACTCACATACACACATGCAGGCACTCACACAGAACATTTTTTGTTTCCTTGATGTTTACCCATTCATCTTTCATCAGTTTCTAGACCTAGAAGAAAGAGGTGTGGATATTTCATAGAAATGGAATAGTATTTAGGGTTATTTTTTTATCCACTCTTGTGTTAGGTATTTGTAACTCAAAATAAACATTAACTATATCGTAACCGGGTATGGAAAAATGCATATTTAGGTCATTCTCAAAACTAAGATATTCCTTCATATCTTATCCCAAAATAATTTCTAAATTCCTTTTTATCATTACAATGCATTTATTGATTTAATGCATTAAAAATGTATCAGCAATCTGGTTAATGAAATAAAATTGTGCACACAAGTATGATACAATTAACTTTTTTCATTTAATTCCCTCTTTGATAGTGTCGCTTATTTTGATCTTTTGACAATGTTTCAGTTGAGCAAGGCATGGCTGCGAGGAGATTTCCAGGAAAAGACAATTCCTATGGGAATGGTAAGTGTTAGATCAGTTAGCCCATTCATGCCTGCAGGTCTTGACCAGTGTCGTCTGGACCTACAAAACTTTTGAAAATAACTTTGGAATAAAGCATAGATTTGCAAAGTATTTGAAGGAGAGTTGTAGATAGAGTTCAGATGAATAATTTTCCATCAAAGATTTTCTACATATAGCTTTTGTTAGAGCGATATCCCAAAAGTTGTCAGACAATTTTGGCAGCTACAGGCATGATTGGGTCAGATCAAGTCAGCTGAAGGGAGGGAGGGAGGATTCGGTTGCTTTCAACACTGTAGGGCATATTGTGATGAGAACGGAACCAGGAACTGAGAACAACAGTGTCTTAGCCAGCATGATGTCTGGGTTCTCTGTAGACAGTTAAAATAATGGAATTTTCATCAGAGGGAAATTCAAACCAGTCTTGTTGACAAGTGGTCTATGTATACAAGTGTTTTTTCAGGCATGCTTGAATGTATTTTTTAGTAGATGTAATTCTAAGATTCCTGATTACATTTCATAGCAGGGCATTCATCAGGCGAAGAGAAAAAAGGAAGTTTAATCTGGCTAAATTCTTGTAACTTTACAATGTCTAGTATAAATTGAATCATTATCATCAGTGTCTATCCAGGATGAAGTCGCAAGCCATTTTGTGTAATCACAACAATCATCCTGCTTAAACTTTATAGAGCGGCACACATGAAAATAAATCATCTCTTGTTACATAATCACAATTTCTTATTTGCTAAATATATCGATCATTTGTTTGTGACATGGACATGCATTACATGTAATGTATGTCCATGTTTATGAAAAGCATGAAATAATGAACATATTTGAACTATTTATATTATTGCCACAATGTACCTTATCTCTCAGCAGACTAACCTCACAGTAACAGTGAGATACCGATCTCACGCCCAGACCCTCAAAAGGGTTAAAACACGCTCGCGTAAAGGTCTGTTTGGTGTGCGAGTGATAGTAGTAACAAGGTAAAGATAGCTACAGCATGAGTGAGATAACCTTTGCTATGGAAATCTGAACCTTTTCTATGGAAATCTGAACTTTTCTATGGAAATCTGAACTTTTTCTATGGAAATCTGAACCTTTTCTATGGGAATATGATTTGCCAAAATTTGCCTTTAGTCTTTCATGCTCTTGCTCCTGGAATGACCTTAAATCTAATGTCAGACCTTATGATGACTTTTCTTCTTATCCAGAGGTTAAACTGACATGGTATCATGATCTCTACCTATTACTTTCTTGGCTCTGTGCTGATATTGGCATTTGAATAGCCAAGAATATCTCTCATTTGTTCATGTTGACTGTAAATTACTCTTCTCAAATGGATGACTTTAAATCTTTTTGATTTGTGACCTTGGTATGTCCTTGAATATCTCTTGCATGTGCAAGAATTGACATGACTTAGCAGATATGACAGACTCTGTATGCACATGTGAACTTTGAACAATGGTGAATATTTCTTGTGTGTTCAGGAAGTGACATGAAAAACAGATATGACTCTTTTTGTACTTGTTGAATTTCTCTGACCTTGACCTCTGAATGACCTTGAATGACCTCTTGCATGTGCAGCACTCTCTGGGCGTTTCCATTCGCTTTGCGACTCCTGACCAGACCCTCAAGCGGACACCTTCTCGAATGAAAACTGGCTTGTTCGGGGTCAGGATTACTGCAGCTGTCAAGTAAGTCTAGTGCCCAATATCTTCTTCTTGGCTACCGTAAATTCTCGTTAATATGGATCCACTTTTCCATTGTGATATCTCTCAGCAACCTACTACAATGAAATTGTCTGCATATGGTAGTGCCTGAATCAGGTAATTGCCAATTTGACAAAATGAAAAGTTTGCTAGTATGAAACGGGGTTCCCTGTCAATATAAAAACATCTAGAAGTTGAGCATCTTTATGAGTAGCACATTTTCTGATGTCCCAACCATATCTTTTTACCTAGTGTTCAAGTACAAGTAAGTATCTCCCAGTTATCAAAATGCTTTTTAAAATAATTAAAATTGCTAATTTAAAATTGCCATAGATAAAATGTGAGCTTTTTCAAAGTAATCTTGATTGCCCGCCATAAAAAACATAGATGAAACCATCACATTCCAAACTTAATTAATCTCGTTTTTGCAAATATTCACTTCGCCAGGAAATATTTTTGAAAAAATACTTGTGTCAAGAAGATATCACTAATATACTCAGGAATGTTTGGGATGTGCTACAGGCATGAATCAGAATGGGTTATATTAGATCCTATATGTTTTATTCAGGCGCGAGAGATCCAAGATTCCAATCCTTGTCACGGCCTGTATCCGAGAGGTGGAGAGAAGAGGCTTGGACGAACTGGGTATCTACAGGGTATCTGGGGTGTCATCAGAGATACAGAGACTCAAGAAGGCATTTGATAGGGGTAAGGCATGAATATATGTTATAAAAAGAAAATTTGCAAATATTTAATATACCCAAAATTTGCTGAATGAAGGTAAAATGATTATCAGACATTTTAATATATTATGCATGAAGGCACTTAAACTCATTGTTGACTTATAAATAGAGCTGCACTCACAGAGGGAGATCAACTCATGAGCTCACCACCATTTTGACTCATGAGCTCATGGACACTGTTTTTTTTAAAGATATATATTATTCAGCCCATCAATGAAGAAGTAAATACTTACTGATGGATATTTATCAACATTTATATGTTTATATCATTTTAAAATGTGCTGGCAATGTTCAAAGGTCAGTATAACACTCAACAATGCCTGTATACATTGGGGATTGCAAACAAGACTTGACAGTGATAAGAAGGTGTGTGTTAGGTGTTAGGTTTGTATTCCTACATAGACGAGTCGACCAGTTGACCACTCCAGCTTGAGCTTGGCTCGTCTGGCTTAAATACTCGAGCCACTCGAGTGGTGAGTGCAGATCTACTTATATATATATGTAATGTTCACACATATTTGATATTCTTATTATACTTTTAATCCTACCATAAGTGCCCATCCCATTTCTGCAGTTAATTTCTGATTTTAGCCTAGAAGAAAGCTAAAGAAATGAAATATACTTGTTTTTGTTTTTCAGACAGCAGGATGGCGTCCACGATGCTGAATGATGTTGATATTCACGCTGTCACAGGTCTCCTGAAGCAGTACCTAAGGGAACTCCCTGAGGCCCTCTTCACTGATCAGCTCTATCCCAGCTTCGTCGATGGAATAGGTAAAGAAAAATTTCAGGCCTAGAATTTTAACCCTTATGCTGTTGGTAGTCCAATAGAAAATGATGCAAAAACCTGAAAAATGACTGGAACTCTGGCACATGGGTACTCATCTGAAAGTACTCAGTGAGAGCTATCTAATGAATACCAACATGGCAGGGTTTTAAAATCTATGCATCATTTTGCTTTGGACAAAAGTAGCTTCAGCATTGGAAGGGTTAACCCATTCATGCATTGAGATTTCCTAGACAAGTGTTGTCTGAATTTATTATACTTTTTGTCAGAGAATTATCATGGAAATTGTCAGGCAGATTTTGGCTGCTACAGGCATGTATGGGTTAGTAACCTGCACATGAATTGAACCAGTAGCTTTTGAAAAGATAATCTATGAATATAATATTATTATAGTGTATTATTTGCTACATCTAACCTTGTTTTCTTTTCAGGCTTGTCAGATGAAGAAGCGAAGCAGAAATGCATGGTGTCCTTGTTCTCCTCTTTACCAGAACCCAATTATGGCACAGTACTGTATATACTCAAGCACTTGGTCTTGTAAGTATTACTACTCAGGCAGTAGAGCCCAATGGAACTTACAGCAAACTTTGGGTCAGCAATTATTTAGACAAAGACTGCAGATATATCAGTGATTTTCTTAAAAGGTTTAAGTAAATTTCAAGTTTAAGTATATTGAGTCAGCAATTATAGTAACAAAGACTACAGATGTATCAGTGATTTTCTTGAAAGGTTAAAGTAAGTTTCAAGTTAAGATAAGTATAAATCAAACATTGATTCAGCAATTATCGAGACAAAGAATACAGAAATAGCAGTGATTTTCTTGAAAAGTTTATGTAAGTTTTAAGTTTAAGTAAGTATGTAATCAAACTTTGAGTCATCAATTATTGAGACAAAGACTGCGGAAATTTCTTGAAAGGAAGTTGAAATTTTCTTTTCACAAGTATTTGTTTGTTTTGTGAAATTTTCTTTTCACACATATTTATGTTTGTTTTTGTTTGCAGGGTGAGCCAATCACAGCACGTCAACAAGATGTCGCTGCAGAACCTGGCGACGGTGTACGGGCCGACGTTACTCCGCCCGGCCGCGAGTCAGGTGGAGATGACGCCCATACAGATGTTGACGGCGGGCGCACGGGACGCAATGTTACAGATGGAAATCCTACTCTATTTCCTGACGCTCGCTGAATCCGGTTATGACCTCACCCTCAAAGTGTCATCATTTTAACCAAATCACGCCATAGTGTTCTTCTTTAACCCTTTTACTGCTGGTGGCTAATTTGGCCAATTAGAAATGATGCAAAAAAAACTGGGAAAAAATGACTGAAACCCTGGCACATGGGTACTCATCCGAGAGTACTCAGTGAGAGCTATCCAATGGATACCAACATGACAGGGTTTAGATGGTTTTTTCAAAAATGTTTACGGGTTTCAGCCATTTTTTTGACTTTTCAGGTGATTTTGTATTGGCAAAATTAGTAACCAGCAGCATTAGGGTTGAAATGTATCCAGAAGACAACTATTTCAAAAGGAATTCCTGTCATTAACAGAGAGGTCTTTACTTGAGAGGGGGGGTGGGGTATTGCATATCACCCACCTTCCCTATAAATCCATGTGATATAAAGTTACCAATTATAGGGGTATGACCACCGTAGCAACATCATTCCACATGCATTGAATAGAAAGTGGTTGGTCAATTAACCATTGCAAATATAAAAGTGTTTTCTAACCCATTCATGTCTGTAGCAGTCAAGACCGCCTGACTATTTTGGTGATATATCTCTAACAAAAGCAATTTTCAGAAAATATTTGAAGGAGATATATTCTTCAGAATGCCATCTGCAGCTCTTCTTCAAATATTTTGCTAATTCATATCTAACTCCAAAGTTATTTTGAAAAGCGTCACTGGTCCAGACGACACTTGTCAAGTGGGTCTCCAGGCTTAAATGGGTTAACCCATTAACGCTTAAGGATCTCTTTGGAAATTGTCGTCTGGATCTCGTAAACTTTTGCTAATAACTTGAAAATTAAGAATGATTTAATCAAATATTTAAAGGAGAGTTGTTGGTAATGTCCTGCTTGAAATTTCTCCTTCAAATATTTTCCCAATTATGCTTTAACCTGATAGATTTCATCAAAATAGTCAGGCTGCTTTCGGTGAGCATTAATGGGTTAAGGACCATGAAGCTTTCAGCATAAAGAGAATATTAAGCTCCCTTCTCCTGAAATGGCGGAAGTTTTACTTACTATGTAAGATTATTGTGTAATGCCATGTATTACTCTCATTATCTAGTGCAATGTTTTATTGTTTTTACTACTGTGGTTGTATAACTTTATAACACAAAAGTATACCAGACAGACGAAACCTTTTAGGGAATTCCAACCAGTTGTCTTTGGAGAAAGGTGGTGTCTGAACTAGTGAACTAGGTGTTTTTTACCTTTGAGAATCGTAGGAATAATCTTGATATAGGTTTGCCCTTGATATCAGAGCAATTTTTTAAATATTCCAAAGCGAACTTTTGGTCAAAAACTGACTACACCTTCAGTCCATTTGCGCCCTAGCCTTAATGATACACATTACCAATGTTCCATAATAAAGAGGATGTCTCTATAAATAGGTGGGCTCTTGAGAAGGTTTGACGTTAGTTAGTTGAGCATTACATGATATTACAACATTGTGTCATACAGTACTGTGTTCCTGTTTGGTATAATGTTGTATTATGAAGACATACTATGTTGACATACAATGAGGCTATAAATAAGTAAATACATATAAAAACAGCCACACAATGAATACAACATCATTCCTATTGAATACAACGTGTCTTTTTATCACATATTGTTCCTATATATATCCAGTATTGTATTTTCATATAGGATTTCAGTATCAAGTACTATGTGTTACTCAAAGAAGTAATATGAATTGTTTTAACATAAAAACCGATGTTTTCTCTTGTACGGTAGACTTTAGTATGAGAAATATATATTGCTCTCATCTTGTGAAAACTCATGTCATTTTTAAGAGGTTTAGAAGCGGTGCTGTGAAACCAAATGTTTCTTGCCAACCTTGATCATTTTACAGTTACACAGTAATGGAGGATGGTATTTGTTTCTGCTGATGTAAATAGTTGTATTATCTGTAGAAATGTTATCAGATATCAAGCATATATTCTAGTCACTCGCTTTCAGTGTTTATAACAGATTGTTATCACAGAAATAAATGCTGATTGTCCATGCCATCCTCTTTGTTGTCAGGATGGAGCAAGGAAGAGCTTGTTGCCATGGTGATGGCCTCATTCTCATTCTATCCTGTTTTTAACAGTATTCTAAACATGGCCAATTTTACAAAGAGATTTTACTAGGAAGAGAGTGGACAAATAACGTTTAGGCTTGATATAATATTTCAAGATTGAGCAAGGAGCGTGTTGCCATGGTGATGGCCTCTTATTTACAGTTCTTAACAGTGTATTTTAAACTTGGTCAATTTTACTTACAGATCTTTTCTAGAAAGACAGTGGAATATAAAGTTTAGGCTCAATATGATATGTTGCCTATTCTTCCCCACATGTACTGCAATATTCATAATATATGCATTACTTAAAAGTCCTTATTTATGTGGGGATTTTTGTTTAAAAAGACAGTGGACATATAAGTTAACATAGAGGCCTCATCATATTTTTCCATGTACTCTGCAATATATGCATTTATCAGAATTCCTGTTCATGTGAGGTTTTTTGCTAGAAAGACAAATATCTTGTAGACCTAGTCTTCTCATGTGCTCTGTAATTTGAGTCATGGTCTTAGCCAGCAGGGCGTCTGGGTGCTTTTTTGGACTACCAAACCCTTAAAGAGAACCCCTCAGGACACCCAAATTTTTTAGGGTGGAATTTCTAAAAATCTCAATCTCAAGCTTATAAATGAATTCATCTCCTAATACGTCCCATGACATTGTTTAATGATATCATGCCTTATTTTGATGAATTTATACATGTTTATGATTGAAATATGAGAATATTGTGATCCCCCTCAAAAATTTGGACGCCCAAAAATTTTACAACTGCCAATTTTAGGCACCCAGTTTCTAAATCCTGGCTAAGACCCTTATTTGGGTATAACCATGTATCATAGTTCTTGCACTGGGGTGCTCTGTCTGTAATGTATGTTTTAAGACTTACTATGCAATTTCTATGCAAATAATCCTGTCAGCCCTTTCATGGCTGACAACTTTGTACATACTAGTACTTAAAAAATTCTGAGAAATCATCGAAACCCTGGCATATGGGTACTCATATGAAAGGTCTTAGTGAGAGCTATCCGATGAGTACCAACATGGCAGGGTTTAGATGGTTTTCAAAAATATTTGCGTTCTTGGGCTTTTCACAAAAGTAGCCTCAGCATTGGAAGGGTTAAGACTTACTATGCAATTTTTATGCAATTTTTATGCAAATAATCCTGTCAGCCCTTTCATGGCTGACAACTTTGTACATACTTAAAAGAAATAAGAAACACAGTGCTTCTAGATCATCATCATCATACTGTATTACTACTTACATATGGAATATACACATAGACTGATTCATTTAGAAATATCTTGATAACAAAGCAGAAATGTATGACTGATCGGGGTTGTCTATATTGACTTTTGACAATTCATCCTTTGATAATATTCAAATGTTATTCTTAATTGTTGAGCTATGTCAACCTCGTAATGGCATCCAACCCTAGACATTTGTCAAATGGAATTCAATCCCAGCCTGTTCTCTACTGCTGACGCCTTAATGCATGTTAGAAAATACAAAACAAACAAAAAATATCATCATTATAACTGTAGTGTGTATATTACATAGTGGTCTCTATTTTCTGATGTACTCATCTATGCAAAGGTATCTTTTATTGCTGTAAATATGCTCTGTAAACAATTGAAGTTGAAACTTCAAAATTTTAGTGGTATGCTTGACTGATTTTCATCCTAAAATATGGATGGTTTTCATTGCAGTAATAAATATGCTATTTTATACAAGTTAGCATTTATTTACCAATTAATGTGTTCCACTGTATCATGTATGTATAGGTTTAAAAGTGGAAGCACATGAACTAAGAACCTTGTACCATTTTATCTGTGAGAATATGAGGATACCATGAAGTGCAAATGGAGTAATTTTCAATGTAGATGTTGATGTTATACAGAAGGTACAAGAAAGTAATAGGGCATGATTTTTTCTTGCGATATGATTATTTCTTGGTGCCAAATAATGTCTATAATAGGTGTATCAACACATTCAGACCTGGGTATGTATCGTCTGGATCACATATATAATTAAATAGTTTCGATTTAGACACATGTTTGCAAATATTTCATAAGATAGATATTGGTTCAATTCTGATAAACATTTCTACTTTAAATAAGTTCCCCGAAATTCTATAGCCATAAAAAATATCCCCGAAATAGTCGAGAAATTTTGGCCGCTACAAGTATTAACACCTGCAGTTGCCCAGTGGGGCCTGACTGTTCTGGTGGTATCTCCTCAGCAAAAGCATTTTTGAGTGATATCTTAAGTGGAAATGTTATGCAAAACTAAACTAACAGCTCTCCTTCATTCATTTTGTGAATTTGATTCTTAACTTATTTTTCTATAGTTATGAGAACCCAGACGATACATAGCAGGTCAACCTCTGATACAAATGTGTTATCTAAGGATGTCAATCCATATTTTGGACCTTACAAATAAAAGGTATACATAGTGATCTGACCAATGTCAATGGTGAACACAAAACAGTATCTGTAGTATATACAGAATTAAAGTGACATGCAACATCAAAAATTGGCTCTATTGTTTCTTTATCATCATACAAATGCAGAAATCTCCATTGAAGACACACGCCTGAGGAGTTCCAAGCTTTTAATGCCACCCTTCCAATGAAAGACATGCATATATGCACTTATAATATAACCTAGAGAACCATGCCCTTATATATGCAGTGAGAAAATCAAATTCATTTGAAGAAGAGCCAATCTAAGAGGCCCCCTACATACTAGTAGTTAGAATTAGGTAATTGGCTGTAAGAATGTTGTGCACAATTCAAGGTTAATTTTCATGTCACATGACTATGGTGAATCAAAGTTATAAAAGATTGTCAAACATGGACAACCCAGTACTGGATTTTAATCAATAATCTCATTTTTTAGTTTTCAATTCTGAAGTTTTTCTAATAAATATTTTAGATCTTGACAACAATTTCTAGAACTCCTAAGCATTAATGAGTCAAGGAAATAGAATCTCTCCCAGCCAGAAATCTTTTAGTTCCAGTCAAACAGTAGTAAGGGGAACAGAAGCTGAACTAGTATCATTCTCAGAGGAAAACTGAAAACAATAATTGATATCTAATTGCCTTTTCCTTCTGTGCAAGTATATATGATAAGTGAAGTTGGTACCAAAATATAACAAATAAAGACCAACATCACATAAAAATGAGGATGCCTTAACCCTTCCAATGCTAAGGCTAAATTCACCTGAAGCACAAGAACACAAAAATCTCTGAAAGCCATCTTAACCCTGTCATGTTGGTATTCATTGGATAGCTCTCACTGAGTACTCTCAGATGAGTACCCATTTGCCAGAGTTTCAGTGTTTCTTCAGGATTTTAGCATTATTTTGTATTGG
This sequence comes from Maea johnstoni, assembly GCA_963942565.1. Classification (NCBI taxonomy): domain Eukaryota; kingdom Metazoa; phylum Annelida; class Polychaeta; order Spionida; family Magelonidae; genus Maea; species Maea johnstoni. The sequence goes on along the minus strand of OZ012691.1, from coordinate 4,000,630 downwards.
ACAAATTAGCCATCAGCAGCATAAGGGTAAACATAGGACCCAGTTATTCCATTTTGATTCTAATCTAATACGATTAATTAGATCCCTATTAAAAGGTAATCTATAAGTAGAGGCCTACTATCCTGTCAGTCGTAAGTACAAACTGGTGAATCTATGCCTTGGAAGGACAGATCCTAATAATTGCACTTATGTGGCACTGGCAGGAATTCAAAGACTTCACCCCCTCTTCTTGGGGTCATTAAGAGTCAAGACTGGTAAAAAAGTTGCAGGACCTGCAGAATATGGAAGCAGTCAGTCTGTTCGACTGGCAAGAAATATTTTGTAAGGTATCCTCTGTATAAGGCAGATAGAGAAATTCTTAGATTGATTCTTTCTGATAAATGATCTGCTGAAACAAACCCTGTATAAACCAATCACAAAAACAACAATCAAAAGCAGTTATTTTCTGGATACGATTTATTTCAGCCTTGATCGAGCTGATCACATACAATTAAAAACCATCCTTAATAAGGATATCATTATATACATATAAATACAATTCTGGTGAGTACAACTATAAATGAAGTAAATAATCAAGAATCATTATCACAATTATAAACATGCTGAATATGCGAGGTGTAATGACATTTTTGAATTGATCAAATAGCTAGGATCTGAAAATGAAAACCCACTACACAAGCAAACTCAAGTCAGCATGGAAAAAGGGAATTTCAAATTTTGATCATCTTCACTTTTACGGCCATGTTTACTGGTAAAATCTGTTTAAGTTAGGTTAAAGGTCTCAGGGCTCGACGTTAAGGCTAGCCCCGTAGCCCCAGGCTAGTTGTTGAGAGTCAGGACTAGTAAATTCTAACTGTGAGTAGCCCCAATTCAACACGATACACTGCATTCTGTTGATGTTATCAACTGAGGCTATGGGGTTGGTCACTATTTGAAAATTTTTATTATCAATATCAGGGCTAGCAAAAATATTTCAGGGCTATTAAACGTTACGGTAACTAGCCCTGCTGGGCTTGTAAAGTTTTTTCTTAATGTTGAGCCCTGGGTCTGATTTATGCTAACACTTGTTTTACTCAAGGAGCGATATGGGAAAAAGCTTCTAGGTACACAAAATTATGTGCTGATCGAGTTAGCCTGTATTGTAAATGGAATGGCTTCACAATGTTAAACTGAAAAGTGAAAAAAGGCTCAAAATTCTATATATCATTCATATTATTTCAAAACAAAATAAATTCACTAGGATATTGATTGATCAGTTGAGTTCCTTTCTTTCATAAATATTACCTTTTCTTTAGTATATTTCTAAAAGATAATGACATTGGTAATTGTGAATGAATCCAATATCTAGCCTAATCAATATATAGGAATGAGTTATATATGTATGTTTGTTATGCCCATATATCTTTGACATACAATGATTATAATTCTTGTACTCTCACATCAGTATTGCATAAATCTTTACATTATAAATGGAAGCCTTTTCAATACTGTAAATCCTGTTAACTTACCTATGTTTTAATATTGCTGAATCTTTACCTGATTGCTAAAACAATATTGGGAAAATTTTGAAAAGCTTCAGATCGGCAAATTTACAACATTAATTATCGTAATTTGTCAATGTGATATGATTAATGCTGTTTTTAAACTACTGATCACAAGTGATCATGGTCGGTAAATTGTAAACTGAGATTTGCAAAATTCCTATAAAGGCTATATTGTCAAATTTTCAACACGGCAATTTAACCAGATCTACAGTATACAACCAGATAAAATATGCACCTTAAACATGGCATGTTCAAATGGGCAGAGACACAGAAATAAATCCTTTCATTCTAAGAGCAGACTGGCCAAGTAAACTTGTATGCAGCTCATAAATGAAGGCAATGATTACTTATATCAGGAATTATATATTTTTAAATATATAACTCCTGCTTATATTTGATAAATATTAGGAGGGATATTTTCTTCAGAGAAGCATATGTTCACCCCTCCAATGCTGCGGCTACTTTCACCCAAAGTACAAGGATGCAAAGATTTTGAAAATCATCTAAACCCTGTCATGTTGGTATTCATTGGATAGCTCTCGCTGAGTACTTTTAGATTAGCTCCTTCAAATCCTTATAACAACATTTGTTAGCCTTTTCTCAAGTGAATTGTGCGCTTAAAAACAAAATGATGGGTGTGTCTAAAGATGAAGAATGCATTAAAGATTAGCTCATCTGCTTAACTGTTTATACACCTGCATCAAGCATTTCATATGATGAATGACAAGCTGAACTTTCTTGTAATGCAGAAAACATTAGCCTTAACCTATTTACACTCGGAGCGGCCAAAAGAGGCCTGACAATTTTAGAAATATTTCCCTTACAAAAGCATTTTTTTTTAAATATTTGAAAGAGAAATGTTGATCAGAAGACAAACAACGAATCTCCTTCAAATATTTTGTGAAATTTCGCTTCATTCCCAAGTTATTTTCAAAAGTATGAAAGTAGCAGACGATATTTCGAGAGGAACTCTTGAGTGTGAATGGGTTAAACAAATATCTTCTCTCTGCCAGTAAAGATAGGAACTTGGATAGTTCAAGATGTGAATAAGGGGGCAAAAGCTAAGCATTTTGGAGTTACTGGTTAGAAAAGATTAAGTGATAGGATTTTGTTTTTCTTCTTTTAAACTAATTCATTAGCAGGGTAAGGTCTTTATAGAACTGTTTTCTCATTGCTTTATTCATACCTTCATTTATAAAAAGTGTATTCCTTTTATCACATTCGCATCAAAATCAATTCTATACTTATCAACATATAATGGCTGTATGCACCTACGCTGCTGAAGTTTGAAGTAATACTATTACCACTTATTTTTAAGAGGTACTTGGGCAATGCAGCTGATGGAATCAAATGGTAAGTAGTACCACTTAATCAACCTCTTGGCAGCTTGTATATAGTGGCACTGAACAGTTAGTCAACTCAAACTTACAAGCTACAGTGAAACCTCGGAGATGTGAACACCTTGGGAGTGGGACCAGGCCAAAAGCGTTTACATTTGGCGGTGTTCACATGAATCACATATCAGAGGTCTTTTCATAATGTATATAGATACAAATAGGACCTCATATCTCCATGGTGTTCACAATGAGAGGTTTCACTGTAATTGCTACTTTAGTAACTGCTACCTATAACATACTTTTATTACTACTGTTTTATGGAGCCATAGAGGAGGAAAATCAAAATATCTTTCTCAATCCTCAACACCGACTCATACAGGTATACATAAATGCATACATTCACAGAGATTGTTCAATATTATTCAGTTATCATCTTCATTTGGTATAGCTTCATCATTTGTGCAGAATTCTTCTCATCTGTCTATTTTGGTCATCAATCGTATCGTGAGCTCGGCCAGCACCAAGATCAATTCGATCCAGCTGTTCATTTTGTGTTTGGATCTCGTCGCCTAAACCCATCGCGAGATTCTTAAGCCTTGACATTCCATCCGACATCATATCTGAAATGAGAAAGAAGGATCAAAGCAGTTTTACACACTTGATTTCCACACAGTCACTTCACCATATCAATTCGATAAGTTTGCTTGTTTTCAACTCTTAATTGATATTATCGAGCTCCTTGTATTACATACTTTACCTGTGTGTGTTGATGATTCTGCTATATTTACGGTATATGAGTCAGTTATGACAAGCTGGACGATAAAAACTTTTAAGCTTAAAAAAAGTCTTCCTTTGCCTTAGCACTAGCCTCCAAAAATTTCCCTTCTTTTGTAAATTTTAACCCTTTCAATGCTGAGGCTACTTTCATCAAAGACACAAGAACGCAGAATTTTTTGAAAACCTTTTAAACCCTGCCATGTTGGTATTCGATTTGAATACCTCAGATGAGTACCCATTTGCCAGAGTTTCCGTCATTTTTCAGCTTTTTGCGTATTATTTTCTATTGACCAAATTAGCCACCAACAGAGAAAGGGTTAACCTGAATTTATATCTACAACTCAAAAACTTTGTCTACCGTATCGAGTATACTCTCACCTAAATTATTATCGACCTGATCATCGTGCTCACTCCTGGCGCCCCCGTATGACTGCTGCTTTTGAGAATGTCCATTATAACCCAGGCTGCTACTACTGGCGCCTCTATCTGAGGCAGATCCTTCGTTCTCGTAAAAGCCACTGTAATCAGGGCTGCGTATCCGCAGAGCTGGATGTTCACCCGGTCGTGATCGGTCACGCTCGATCGCTGATGTCAGGGCCTCGGATCGTTTCGTTGGCTCTTCCTCCTCCTCCTCCTTTTTCTCCTCCTCTTTTCCGCCAGAGAACCAGTTTTTTAAGCCACCAAATATACTTTTGATATTATTGATATGTTTCTGGGATGTTTTTGTCTGTTGATTAATGGAGGTGACTTTGCGTTCAACGTTATCCAACTGCTCTCCTTGATGGACCAATTCCTAACAAAAAAGAATGAAATGCAAGCACCTAAACAATGATTGAGCATCCCAATCCCAGTAGTCAAAACTTCATCATTCATAAATAAATGTATTTTTCATAATTTATCAGCAGTCAGGGCATGAAACAACAAAGGCAGCCACTTGCTCTGGCCTAGTGAAAAATATAAAAGGGCCACTTAATTTTTAGGCATCCTAATGAAAAAGAATGAAATGCACATATCTAAACAATGTCTATTTAATAAGCATCCCAATCCCAGCTGTCAAAACTTAATCATTCAAATATTATTCATGATTTTTCAAAAGTCGGGGCTTGAAAAACAAAGGTAAATCACTTGCTCTGGGCTAGTAAAATTTATAAAAGGGTCTAATAAATTTTAGGTATTTAGGCATCTTAACCAGCTGAGCTAGTGATACTTATAGTTATAAGGGACCGACGTTAACTTTTGAAGGCACTTTTTAAAATTAGGATATGAAGGTTATTTTGGTTTCCTAGGTATTAAGACCAAAAACAACAAAAATTAGGCTCCTTAATCATGGCTGCGCATAAACATGTACATGTACATACCAGAGATTTACATAACCTCGGCTTATGTATATCTCTGCATGTACGAAACGTGAGTCTGCAACCTGGCTAACCTGACCCCAATTAACCCTCATTCTGCTGAATTGTCTGGCGGGGGCTAGGGCCCCATAACTGTATTGTTTCTTTGCAACAAATTATGTTGCATTGCTGTTGCGCTGTCGGTGGGGTGTAAGTTTCTCCAGCCATAAAATGCAAAATATACAAAGAATCTGAAATAAAAAAATACTGCCTGAAACTACTGTTCTTGTTCTTTTTAATAGTATATATTTTTAATAAGAACAAGTAGATAATATTAGGAGAGATCAGTGTAAAACTAAGGAATTGTAGAATGAATGCAGATTTTGAAAAAGGATTACTGAAAAGCAAGTATTTATAATTCATTACCCCCACTTTAGCCTGAGATTTCTTAAGTTTTACATGAGTATTTTCTCATGAAAATCATATATTCAGAATCCTTGTCAAAAACTAATAAATAGGCTAATTACTATTATTTATTTATATGTTTTATTTTGTTATGAACCATCCTAAAGTAAATGGAAAGCAAGTAAATTTTGTCAGGAACGAATTCTGAGAGCGCATCAAAATGAATTCTAAAATTTCAATTACCTCAATTCGATAGCGCTAAAAACCAATGGCAAATAGAAGTTCTGAATGTAAAACATTAATATATAACACAATTCAAATGTCCTCAATCGACTCATGTGATTTTTATTTGAAAATTCTAAAGTTTTGCACCCCAAATCAACACTTGAACTCAAAACGAAAATCTTGATTTGTGGCCGCCATTTTGTGATCTGAAGTTCGCTAACTTTCTGGCGCAAAAACACTGGTATAAAATTCCCATAATAGTTAAAACCTGCAATAGAAATACAAATAAATACATATGGCGATTCCCTACCTTCTTATCCTCCTTATGTTGTCTTTATTTTGTGTTGAACCATCAGTTATAGCCTTTTTCGAAGGCTTCAAACATGATAGTCAACACGTTGTCAGGCTTGTTTACGGCAAATTCGATTTCAAAATCCGTTTGCCGTAAGCAATGCACCTACTTGCATTCAATTCTCTATTTTGTCAACTGCCCAATAAACAATTCAGAAAGTTATATATTCAAATAGATATGTTTCTTGGCTTTCGGAATATGTAAAATTTATTCAGAAACAAACATGGAAAGTATTTATTACGATTGTGTAAAGTGCAGCAAAAATCTGAAAATAGACCGATATTTCAAAATGGTGGCTGAAAGGAGTGCGAAGGAAATTGCTTCGCACTTGTTTGAAAACGATCAATACAGTTACAAAACAAATTTATTTTGAAAAACCAACATCATATTCTGATTCACTGACATCCATTTCATGCAAATATTAACTTTATTGAATTTAGGATGTCAGGGATGAAGGAATCACGATCGTTGGAAAAACCGGAAGTGGTCGTAAATCTGCCGACCGGCCGGCGCTGTGCCGGTCTTGACAAGCCAAAACATCGTTTTTTTTCATTTCTATTAATCTTAAATGAATAATACTAATGTTTTTTTTGTCAATTTGACAAGGAAAGACATGTGAGAATAGGTGAGATATTTATTTCACCTATTCTCAAGTTATTTCGCCATGTCATAAAGAGAAATTTACACTTCAGCTATGTCATAGAAGATGGTTTGTTTGGAAAATATTTGTTTATTACTCCTCAAAAGTCGAAATCGAAAAATCTTCATAGAAATTTTTGCTTCCAAATAGGAGGTTTTTAGGAAACTACCTGCCCAAAAGACAGGCAGGACGGTAGGGCTGTGCTCATCAGCCATTTTTTTGCGATCCGATTAATTGCCTAATTTTTCTCGATGTCGATTTTCTCGATTCGATTCTGTCGCGCGAGGTAGTGCTTGGAAAAGTGTGGTGGGGGCCGGACCAGCACCATGTAAAATTTATTGCGTGGCCCTCTCCACACTTTTCCAAGTACTACCGCGCGCGATAGTATCTATCGTAGTGCCTTTTCAATGGCGGCTGGCTATCGCCGCTATCGCCGGCCTCAGCACCGCTGTCATTTTAAAGAATAGGGTAGGTTCTTTTGTGTTTTGGGGGTAGGGAAAACAATGGAGGTAGGGGGGGCCGTATCGAGTTCGGCAATCGATGTCCTCTCATGGTGAACATCGATTGTACGACTTTGCCGATCCATCGATGCCGCGCTTATCGAGCCCAGCCCTACAGGACGGGTCCTGGCTAAGTCCCTGCCTAGCAGTAGTATGAGCACTTTTAGTCCCGATTTTTGTCTCTATCCCGGCCAACATTTCATTTTACGGATTTGTTTCTGTGGCCTTCCTTGAGACACATTCTCCAGTGAAGCTACTGTTATGATGCATACAGATGCTCCAGAAGTCTTGGCTGATAATCGATTAGTCAGGCCTTTAGCAAACGTAGGAGATTTCAAATGGCAGAAATTCCCATAACTTCTTTCTAAAATAATAATATGCTTAACCATTGTCATTTGCCGACTTGGGGAAAATTAACAAGTCTAACAATAATATGAATGGTATAAGTCTGGCCGTGTTACTTGCCTTAACAAGCAAGAATTCTGTTGTGGTGAATTCACCACAGCTGGGAACCGTGTCTCAAGGAAGGTCAGAGAGACAAATCGGTAAAATGAAAGTTGGTCTGAGACATAAACCAGGTTTGGAGTACTTTGACATCTAACACTCTTTTAAAGACTTTGATCTTGTTTTTGTTCATCTAAGTTTGTTCACAAAATAAATATGCCTTTAAATGTATGAGGGGATTCAGGCCTTTAAATTGAAAGTCATACAGGCATTAGTTTGTAGCTGCATGTAATGAAATGACTACACATCCATGATTGTTTTTACTGATTTAGTGATTAAGTCACCCACCTCAGCAGTTGCTATCCCCATCCTCTCTGAGTCATAAATGCTTGACAGTGCAGCTTGAGTGCTGGCTAACTGTCGCGCTCTCGACTGCTCTGCTTCGGCCAACAGCTGATCCCGTCGCGAAGTAGGTGCATCAAAACCATACTCGTCTCGTTGTCCATAACCTTTGTTTCCAGAAAAACCCAAATCGTCATCGTCCTCAGTAAAAAACGGATTAGACCCTTTGCTTGTCATACTTGCTTCTTATATTATGGCTTCCCGATATGACGTCACTTTGAGAATCTTTCGGTTTTCTTTTTACAGAAGAGTTCCTTCAAGAAATAGTTAGTGCTCTAGTCAATAGGTGGCAGCACATCATAGAAATAGTTGTGGCCCTAGTATGGTCTATGCACTTAGATTGCAAATAAACTTAGGATAATATACAAACAGAAATGAATAAACAAGTAAATAAATAATAGATAATTAGATAAATAAATAGATGAATGAACAAATAAATATTACATAAAGAAGTGAATAGATGAATTGATCAATCAATAAATAAATAGCGAGACTTATTCTTTTTAGAATATTAGGATGCCTGTTGCTAATCTTTTAAAGAGTTAGTAATCCATTGCAGTTTTTTGACAGATACACCTATATTTAAGGTTGGTTGGGAAAAGGAGTAGTTGTTTAGATGACAGGGCAAATGGTAAAGTAGTCCCTTTTTTGGTCTTGGGTCCGGGTATTATTTGATCTACCTTCCAATTAAGTACAAAATTAAACTATTTTGCATGAAAAATATTAAAGACAAAACAAATATATACAGAAATAAAATTTCAGATCTTTTATTGAGCAAGTTAAAATTCAAAACAAACAGCGTAGTCTTACAACCCACATACAAACATGTATACATTATCATATTGCATCGGTTACAGAAACATTTTACATACTTACAATAAAACTAGCTCATTATAGTATAGAAGTAGTTAACATGTTATGTTGTGCAGTATTTATAAAAGAAACAAGTATCCATATTGATTATGTCCCTGAGTGTTTAAGAGTGTTACTTTGTTTCTTTTGCAATCAGAGGCAGGACTCACTTTTACATTATAGTGCACATCAATCATGATGAGCAGCTGACTTTCAATTGGCTGGCCCAGGAAGGGGGCGGGGCAGCATACCCCAGTTCTTCAGCTTCAGGCTGCTCTTTAAACGGCTCTTTCAGAATATTGTAGACTTTCTGCAAACTTCCAAATTCATCCCTTTCCACCATGTCAATCACAGACTGTGCAATCCAATTTCTCAGTATATATCTAGGGTTAATAGAATGCATTCTAGTTTTTCTCTCATTATCAGCTATGTTTGATTCTATTAGTCTTTTACGGTACAATATTACCCATTTTTCATAGTGAGAGCTTTTTTCTAGTCTCTTAAGTGCCCATAAAGATTCAGGAACTATGTAGTCAGGATCTAAAATATTGGCATCTCCTAATTGACGAAATGTCATAGTAAAATCTGCTTTTGTGTCTTCCATCATTTTTAGTAAAAGTGCAATCAAATATTCATCATTTTTGTTATTATCTAATAATCCCAACTTTGATCTAAATATTTCCATATATTTCCTTTCATATAAATCTGCATATCCATTTAATATTGTCATCATTTGAGGCACCTGATCATCCCTCAATAGTGGTATGAGTGCCTCACGCATCTTGTTTAGGTTAAAATGACCGACACTTGGTTGGTTTTCATAACTATAACGAAGCTCGTCATCAGAAGTATTTGGAACATAACTTGGCCTGTATGCATCGAGAAATCCAAAAGGACCATAGTCTATAGTTATTGACAATAAACTCATGTTATCTGTGTTCATGACGCCATGAGCGAAACCAAAACTCATCCACTGAGCAATAAGGTGCGCTGTCTGAGTCACAACCTCACTGAAAAATGCCAAATATTTATTCCGATCAGTCGTGTCAATTTCAGTAAAGTGGTTTTCAATCACAAAGTCCACAAGGCTCTGTAGGAGACTGGTTTCCTTGCTGTAGGTTAGTATTTCTAGGGATCCGATGCGGAACCAAGATTTAGCCAATCGTAGTACCACAGCCCCGCGCTCCTGTATCGGACGGCCATCATAGAACTGATCTCTCCATATAAGGTCATTGCTCACACTCAGGCTAACAGCCCTACTTGTTGGAATACCTATGGAATTAAGAAAGAGAAAACACAGGTTTAGGCATTAAAAGAAATTAAAGTAATCACCATTTTGTAGAGTTTCAAACTTGTGGGTGCCAAAAAGCCTGTCAAAATATCATAGATCCTGAGGCAAAGAGTCAAGAAACCTGCACAGCTTCTTTATACATGTACTGGTCATGTCAACATTTTTTTATAAAACAGTTAAGTATGGTAACGTAGAATAGTCATGTTTAGTATCCTGGACAATCCCTAATAAATGATAACTTCACAGTGTTTAGTATTATTAAGAGTACCTTTGCCAAATAAAATGGTATGACACAGTACTTTTTGAAACAATACCAGTACCAGCACCAGTATCTCAGTATCCAACCCTATTCCTTACCCAGATGGAACAAGGCCTCGCTACACAGGAACTCCCTGACCAAGGACCTGATGACGGCCCGGCCCTGGCCGTGCCGAGAGTAGGGGGTGCGTACCAGTACCCCTTAACAGTATCCAACCCTATTGCTTACCCAGATGGAACATGGCCTGGCTACACAGGAACTCCCTGACTGAGGACCTGATGACGGCCCTGACATCGCCGTGCCGAGAGTAGGGGGTGCGTACCAGTACCAGTACCTCTTAACAGTATCCAACCCTATTCCTTACCGAGATGGAACATGGCCTGGCTACACAGGAACTCCCTGACTGAGGACCTGATGACAGCCCGGACATCGCCGTGCCGAGAATAGGGGGTGCGTACCAGTACCAGTACCTCTTAACAGTATCCAACCCTATTCCTTACCGAGATGGAACATGGCCTGGCTACACAGGAACTCCCTGACTGAGGACCTGATGACAGCCCGGACATCGCCGTGCCGAGAGTAGGGGGTGCGTACCAGTACCAGTACCTCTTAACAGTATCCAACCCTATTCCTTACCGAGATGGAACATGGCCTGGCTACACAGGAACTCCCTGACTGAGGACCTGATGACGGCCCTGACATCGCCGTGCCGAGAGTAGGGGGTGCGTACCAGTACCAGTACCTCTTAACAGTATCCAACCCTATTCCTTACCGAGATGGAACATGGCCTGGCTACACAGGAACTCCCTGACTGAGGACCTGATGACAGCCCGGACATCGCCGTGCCGAGAGTAGGGGGTGCGTACCAGTACCAGTACCTCTTAACAGTATCCAACCCTATTCCTTACCGAGATGGAACATGGCCTGGCTACACAGGAACTCCCTGACTGAGGACCTGATGACAGCCCTGCCATCGCCGTGCCGGGAGTAGGGGGTGCGTACCAGTACCTCTTAACAGTATCCAACCCTATTCCTTACCGAGATGGAACAAGGCCTCGCTACACAGGAACTCCCTGACTGAGGACCTGATGACGGCCCTGCCATCGCTGTGCCGAGAGTAGGGGGTGCGTACCAGTACCTCTTAACAGTGTCCAACCCTATTCCTTACCGAGATGGAACATGGCCTCGCTACACAGGAACTCCCTGACTGAGGACCTGATGACGGCCCTGCCATCGCCATGCCGGGAGTAGGGGGTGCGTACCAGTACCTCTTAACAGTATCCAACCCTATTCCTTACCGAGATGGAACAAGGCCTCGCTACACAGGAACTCCCTGACTGAGGACCTGATGACGGCCCTGCCATCGCTGTGCCGAGAGTAGGGGGTGCGTACCAGTACCTCTTAACAGTGTCCAACCCTATTCCTTACCGAGATGGAACATGGCCTCGCTACACAGGAACTCCCTGACTGAGGACCTGATGACGGCCCTGCCATCGCCGTGCCGGGAGTAGGGGGTGCAGCCAGTACCGGTACCCCTTAACAGTATTGAACCCTATTTCTTACCCAGATGGAACATGGCCTCGCTACAGAGGAACTCCCTGACCGAGGACCTGATGACGGCCCTGCCATCGCCGTGCCGAGAGTAGGGGGTGCGGCCAGACCCCTTCAGCTGCAGCTCCCATCTCTCGCCCCTCTGATTCACATACTCCCCCAGCAGGTGGGCACGTCCATCACCAAGCTGGGCTGACCATGATCCAAACTGGTGCCCACCGTACCTGAGGGATAAATAAAAGTTACATCATTTAGATGGTGCAACAACAACAGAACTAGCCTAACTAGCGCACACATATACTGTATAACGGGTATATTTCCCGGGACTTTTATTTCCCGAAAAATGATGTTTTCTACTTTTTCCCGTTTTTTAATTTCCCGTCCTGCGCATGGCTGCACTGATATTAAATTTACCGAAAGTGTGTGTTTTCGCTTGTGAATCTATTAGTGCAGACGAATGTTGTATGCACTGAATGTACCGTGGTGTGCAGAACAACAAAGCCATCCCAGCTTAATTGAGCTGACATGGCAGGCTCTATTGTTCTGCGCAATAATAGCAATTAGAGCAGCATAAATCCAAGTCGGACCGGTTCGTGGGCAGGTTAAGAAACTTTGTGAGTACTGCAAACAGTACTAGAATACACTCAAATTATCAGTCCGCCTGAATTTATCCATTAATACATGGGGCGCCTTATACTGGACAGCTTTAAAATGTCTATTTGATATGATTGTGAGTTACTACTCACTTACTGTCATAAATGTTTTAGCCAAATGAATATGTTTTACTGTGTATCGTTGTTTGTTGACTTTTGGACATAAAAAACGCCACTATTCAGATAACATAAGTCGCCATCTGCTGGGCAAGCGAATAACTTAAATATGCGGCTGTATTACTCAATCCGAATACGAACATCGCTTTCCCCAGCATACCAACAAAATGATTAAAGATAACGTTTTTATTGTTCCCGTCTCAAACCCATTAGGTAAATTCGGGAAGATTAAGCACACGTTAACATTACCCTTTATACAGTATACAGTGACCTGAATCAAAAACTTCTTGTGGAAGGAATTAAATCATACTGCATACTGGTGTATCCACTTTTTACACGAATTGTTAAATAATCTTCCCTCACTTAATTGCTGCTGTAATAAATCATGTTCATACATAAATGCTTTAAAACAACAACCATTATAATAAGACCTTAATATTTGTTTACAAATCCTTTTATGGAAGGATTTTAAGGAAAGGTTGTATCTCTCAGCCCAAACTTAGATTTCTGACATTATACATGCATCAAGAATATTTTCTGGCCAACTCTTTAACTGACAGTCATTTTTAATAGTTGCTAAAGTATGTGCACAGGGGTGGAGATCACGGCCAAAAAGTGTGCCACTAAGGGGATAATCCCTGCATCTTTTTGTCCCCCTCCTTGCAGGGAATCAATTGACTGGTACATGTACATATGTAATAGTGTATATTCATAGTACACACTATATCAATGTTTCCAAGTGCTAACAATTCTTGTCATGAACACAAAATGTAGTAATATTGCATTAACCGAATGGGGGTGGGCGGGGGGGGGGGGGGGGGATAACCAGGTAGGTAATGAGAAACGAGATACCTTCTTGGTCTTACACTACATTATTTACCTATGAGAAAGAGGAACGCTATTTTGAAGAACACTGTTACCACTGAACACTTCAAGAAACTGCCGGTCATATGCTACTTTCACATCCAAGTCTAGAATGTTGTTCATTGCATGGTCAGAGACCCCTGCTAGTTTCACTGCTGTCTTAAATGGTGTTGGTTTTACCACTGAAAACAATGCATTCCTGACTTGTCGCACATAGTTGCTGGAGACAGGATCCAGGGGAAATGTATTCAATAACAACTGATCCTGAGTGACATCTCCCATCCATTCTGAGAAACTAGTCTTCAATGTAAACAGGTTATTAGAGTCTCTCACTCTTAGTGGACAAATTCTGTCCAGATTTATTTCTGGGGCAAACCACACTGTTGGTTGTTTGCAAATTAAATCCTTGTGACTTGATGAAACAGCAATTAAAAGCATAAAGCATAAAATACTATGACATGAGAGACAGCCCATGCTTGCTTTTGGAAACTACAAGGTCTAGTAGCCGCTGGACGTCACATGTGACGTCCAACTGGACAGTACTGGACTACACTGTGACACTTCGCTTGGTGTCACTGTGACATCACAATTCTATGCCAGTATAACTAAAATGTCCAACTGGTGTGGCGTCCAAGTGGACACTTTTGCGCTACACTGTGACACTGCGCTAAATGTCACTGTGACGTCGCGTTTCTGTGCCGGTGATGGACAGTTAGGGGTCTTGTAGTCTGTCACACAAGTGTAGTTCCGCTGGTGTCCGCCAGGAGCTCAAGATTCTCCTTAATTAACTGATTATACACACTCGGCGTGTGTATCAATTGAATCACAAAAGGAAATCACTTAATTTGAACATTTACTTAGTACATCTTCCACTTTAGACGTTGAAGAGTACTTATAGTGCCGTTTATACACTCCTGGTGCATGTGTGCCTCCAAAGTCGGCCTCGCTAGTTGTGGACAGTTAGGGGTCTTGTAGTCTGTCACACAAGTGTTGTTCCGCTGGTGTCCGCCAGGTGCTCAAGATTCTCCTTAATTAACTGATTATACACACTCGGCGTGTGTATCAATTGAATCACAAAAGGAAATCACTTAATCTGAACATTTACTTAGTACATCTTCCACTTTAGACGTTGAAGAGTACTTATAGTGCCGTTTATACACTCCTGGTGTGTGCCTCCAAAGTCGGCCTCGCTAGTTGTGGACAGTTAGGGGTCTTGTAGTGTGTCACACAAGTGTAGTTCGCTGGTGTCCGCCAGGTGCTCAAGATTCTCCTTAATTAACTGATTATACACACTCGGCGTGTGTATCAATTGAATCACAAAAGGAAATCACTTAATTTGAACATTTACTTAGTACATCTTCCACTTTAGACGTTGAAGAGTACTTATAGTGCCGTTTATACACTCCTGGTGCATGTGTGCCTCCAAAGTCGGCCTCGCTAGTTGTGGACAGTTAGGGGTCTTGTAGTCTGTCACACAAGTGTAGTTCCGCTGGTGTCCGCCAGGTGCTCAAGATTCTCCTTAATTAACTGATTATACACACGGCGTGTGTATCAATTGAATCACAAAAGGAAATCACTTAATCTGAACATTTACTTAGTACATCTTCCACTTTAGACGTTGAAGAGTACTTATAGTGCCGTTTATACACTCCTGGTGTGTGCCTCCAAAGTCGGCCTCGCTAGTTGTGGACAGTTAGGGGTCTTGTAGTCTGTCACACAAGTGTAGTTCCGCTGGTGTCCGCCATGTGCTCAAGATTCTCCTTAATTAACTGATTATACACACTCGGCCTGTGTGTCAATTGAATAACAAAAGGAAATCACTCAATTTGAACATTTACTTAGTACATCTTCCACTTTAGACGTTGAAGAGTACTTATAGTGCCATATGTTTATTGAAATGTATTAATGAATACCATTCTCCATTCACCCAGATCACATTCTTGAGAGCAATGTATATTATTACATACACATGTCTAGGGTCTAATCACAGTAAAATGTATTATTATATGTATTATAGTTTACTTTGAATAAATCTAAAACATATGTAACTAAGAGTGCTTTGAAAATGATTTATTGTCTGATTCAAATCAAGGCGATCATTTCATACAATACAATCTACGTTATGAAATCTAGTCTACTATGCGACTTTACGCGACATAAAGAGGCACAAAATCTGTCCGACTAGATCACTGATCACCATATACAACGTGAATATATATATCTGACCAGCCACAAAGACGTAAACTAGGGTAAATACTTTAGTCAAGAGGTGTGACTCCTCGTAGTGCCGTTCCTACGTAAAGAGTCAAAACCACTACGGAGTCATCCCGGTGGGGGGGGGGGGGGGGGGGGGGGAGAGATTTTGTAAAAAATGGGTACTTTTTTGTACCCAGGTACGAAGTATATAGGGGTGAAAATCCCCTTACAATCCACGAAATATACGCGGCTCTGACACCGAGTGACTCCTGAAGTCACTGTGCTTCCGAGATTGCTGCCGCCACTTGCTACCGCTAAACACGCAGAGAATGATAAATCTAAAGTTAAAATACGTGTTGTGTTCATCCAATGTCAGTGTTTTCATAAAAGAAGGGCTGTTTATTTAGTGGAAAAAGGCAGCGTTTTTATTAGAATAAGAGTGTTTTTTTTGGCCAGAAATCGGTGCTTTAGGGTTATTTTTAAATTTTGTTAACGAGCGTATGCGCCCCCTAAATACCCAAGTGCCCCCCCCCCCCCCCCCCCCCCCCCCCTCCCCGGGCTTTTCAAGTAATTCAGCGATGTTCAAAATCTAGTACACTGTTGCAGAAGAAACAGCTTGGGCTGAAACATTTCTTTCCACAGTAAGATAATGTTTGAATTTAGGTAAGGAAGTATAAAATCCACCGGCTTGCTCTTGACGGTTGACTTCAAAAGTTCTATGTGACCATTTTCTATCATGTACATCCGTGATCAAATCGAACTTCTACTTAAAGAAAAAATAATATTTTATAAAGACAACTAATCCGCTCACATAGCACTGATATAAACATCTGACCCAATCCTTTACTTTCTATCTAGGCCTACCTCTCCTCGCAGTCATTATTTTGATATCAGTGGCGTTTTTTGTTTTTTTTTGCATTTTGACAGCATTTCAATTTTGACTTATGAATTTATAAAATCTACCCGCCAGGATATTTAGAATCAGAAAAGAGACCACCATTTATGCACCAGTCAATTGAATCCCCGAGAGCGGGGGGGGGGGGGGGGGATGGGGCGGGGATAGTGCACCGACGTATTAGTATTCATAGTAGTAGTAGGATGGGGGGGGGGATGGGGCGGGGATAGTGCACCGACGTATTAGTATTCATAGTAGTAGTAGTAGTAGTAGTAGTAGTAGTAGTAGTAGTAGTAGTAGTAGTACAAGTAGTAGTTTGAATTTGGATTGTTCATCACCTTTTCTGCCATATTGCAGCTTATCGTAATAGCCAGTTGTATAGGGTGGTAGTAGTAGTATTCATAGTAGTAGAAGTAGTAGTAGTAGTAGTAGTGGTAGTAGTAGTTTGAATTCGGATTTTTTTTCTTCTGCCACATTGCGGCTAAGTCATGATTAACCAGTTGTATCTAGTGATATCTAGTTCGTTGAACAATCTGGCACTCTAATAATGTAGGTGATAACTTTAAGTGCCGGTTATTTGTTGACTATGTTTAACTGATGTTAGTCTTATCATCGTTCATTTGCATTAAGCATATTATACGGGGTTAGTTTAAGAGTGTTTTGATATGCCTTCAATATCCTAACGTACATATGTCTTATTTCTTGAATGTATAAAAAACAAAAATATGTATGTATAAAATGAAAGAATACAATTTAAGGTGAACATAACCTCTTAGAAAACGGAAATAAAGACAAAGAATATCTTCTCTATTTATCTAATTCACCTTATAAGCAAACTTGAAAGTGTTGATTTCTGAGAATTCGACCAGCGCAGAAGGGGAAATTTACTGAAGCCGTCTGTAGTCAACCCATATTCTAATTCATTTCAATATTTACAACTTTTCACTCAAATGACATATTCTCATTACTTGCGCAGGTGATGGTCACTACAGGTTCACAGTTACCTTAGGGATATCATTGAGTGTAGTTGGTGTGGAGATTTCTAACTAAAATTTTCAACGTTATGGCCTGTAAAAATCTTCAGCAGTAAAAAATCCAAAAAATACTTTTTATTGGGCATAGTCAATGATATCCCTAAAGTAACTCTGAACCTGCAGTAACCATCACCTGCTTAATTAATGAGAATATGTCATTTGAAAGAAAAGTTGTAAATTTTGAAATAAAACAGAATATGGATTGAATAATGACAGGTGGCGATGATATTCTCTACCTTAAACACTCAGGAACATGGAGATACGCCTAGTTATAGGATTATGCTGCTTTGAGGTGTGTTTTGGGACAGGGGATTTAACTGCTTGCAATGGTACCCATCACCTTAAGTCATATCACAAATAAAAGAGTCTGTCTCCAATTGACCCCACCCCCCAGATGCATGTATTGCAATTATGCTAACATCAATTAAGCATAGTAGGCGAAAGTTCTTCCCTCATCCTCAGGATGTTCACATTGTTAAACCTCTCCAAAAGGTAAAATATATTCTTTAAATGTTTGAAATTGCAAGAGGTCCATTCAATCTTGCGACCAAAAAATAGGACAATGTGGCCATCACCAAATCCGATTTTGCATATCATAATGTTTATGAAGTATGTGTTTCAATTAAAATTTCACTCTTACTCCATGATATATTTTGTTATATCGCTTATGAAATTATTCTTTTTAATTTGCTGCAGTTGACTCCTGGTGGTGTCTTCATGAATATGTGCTAGTGGCGCCACCAGTGTCACTTTTCGAAACTAAATTGAACCCCCCCTTCTCAAATCCTGGATCCGCCCCTGGTAGTAGTAGTAGTAGTAGTAGTAGTAGTAGTAGTAGTAGTAGTAGTAGTAGTAGTAGTAGTAGTAATAGTAGCTATAACTTTTATTATTTCGTCACTTTTCTGCCATATTTCAACTTTCTAGTATATTAATACGGATTTTGCGGGACCGTTGGCTACCTTTTTAAAGTAGCATGTGCCGTTTGATGAGGATTTGACCCCTGCATTATCTTCCCACATGGCCGGTTTAGTCAGTCGGCAGGATACGTTAGTTACGTTCCTTCTCCCGTAAGACTCGAATTTAATGGCGAAAGAATTTTGAGTGGAGTGTATGTCTTTGGAAACATCGTTGATTTACAGCACCATCTATTCAGAATTGAGTTTGACGAAATATGTATGATTATAAATATCGAAAAGCAAGTTGGCGTAATGGTTAGGCAGGTTTGCATTCTGAGTTGTAGAGCAGTCATAACCAGAGCGAATCTCGATGGGGGTGCTGGAATAGTTTTTTTTCCTTGCTTTTTTTCGTATGTTTCGGATGGCACTTTATGCCGTAGATCCAGTCACCTAAAAACGCGCACCTTTAACATTGAAAAAATAACTACAGACTTGAAATGATTAATCCTTTTTTAGTAACAATTTAAGTTTATTTTGTCATCGTTCTGTGATCTTCATAAATTCTTAAAGTAAAGCAGTATATTTGCGCTCTTTTGGTGGAATGTGTAAATGCAATATAATTGGTTTTGTATTTAACACATACACACACACTATTGGTTGTTCTAGTTCATCATTGCTATTCATATGTATGTTTTTCTATGTAAAACATGAATGTATGTAATACCATAGGGTAATTGATTTAAACCTTTACCCATCCAGAATATATCAAAGGTTGTTAAGTTAACCCATACTTTGCCAATGCTCCTTAAGATCATACATTCAACACTTTGCCAGCCAGAATTAATAAAGGGTTGTCTTATTAGCATATTAATGGTCAGAGCATCTGAAGACCATTCATTTAACCCTTTACCCACCAAGCATATTTTAACGGTTCTTAAGTATACTCATTCATGACCAATGGACCTTCAAATAAATCATTCAACCTTTTGCAACCCAGAATATGTTAAGGGTTATTGGATTTACCCATTCATGGCCAGAGCATCTGATGACCATTCATTTAAGCCTCTACTCACGAAAAATGTATTAAAAGTTGTTAAATTAACCCATTCATGTCCAGAACACCTTAGCATTCATTTAACCAACCATTATTTATGGATTATTTCATTATTTTTTTAATCAAATGTATGTGTTCCATTGTAAAATTTTATAAACAAGATTTATTGAAATGAAAATTAGAATGATTTGTTTAAATAAAGTAAAGATGAAGTTTCACACGCACACACACTCACATGTTTGTTTCTTAAAGTTGATCAATGCTATTATATGGAAGTATTATGTAAAGCATGAAGGTAAGTACATAATATTTTTATCAGACAATGGTTTATTAATCCATTCATAGCCAGGAAACCTTAAGATCACTCATTTAACCCTGAGCAATGCCAATGGTTCAGGAAGGGTTTTAATGTTTTGAGTTGTGAGGGTAGTTTGATTGTGTTTTGTTTTATTCTCTGCCTCTTTACTTCCTGCGCATAATTGAGTATGACTGAGAATGCAACTCCGTGCAGCGAACGGGGGCCTGCTAGTAGCCATGCATAGACAGTTGTAAGCAGTGGAGGAAACCGAGGACCTATATAGGACTTATTTGGGTAGTATTTTTTTTCTGTATTTAAGGAGCGGTAGGCACCCCCACTGATTAATACAGGGGTCAGAAATAGGTCGCCCAGCTAAAATATACGATTTTCGCCTGCATTTTGCTATTTTTAACAGCATTACATTGACTTATGTAAGACTTTGTCTATTCTTCTTCTAAATATTACTCATTCAGTTAAATCATTGTCGGGTGCTTCATCATGAAATATATCACTGCGTGGTGGTATGAAATGCGTTCCTACCACTCCTCCCCACCCCCCTTCCACTCACGTTTTTTTCCTGAATAGCGCTTATAGACCAAGGGCTACTGGGGTAAACCCTACCCCCCGCTGTGAGTGATTTTGGGGGGAAAATCATCAAAAATGAGTGATTTTTGTAATTTCCCAAAATTGAATGTCATCCTGTGGACTATTGCAAACTCTCAACTAAATATTTCTGGGTTCGAAAACTAACCAAGAAGGTGTAGATATAGAGAGTGAGTAATGTTTGCATATTTTCATGACATGCTACATTTTTGGGCAATTTACAGGAAAAATGGCATAAAACAAGTGATTTTATGGATTTGCTTCTGGAAGGTGCGATTTTCATAGTAGGAACTCACAGCATGTCATAACTGATTTCATAAGGGTGTCTATGGTAATCAAATATTTTGTGTTAGTATGAAATGTATCTGACCCCTGCTGTGAGTGATTTTTGGGTAATCCTTTGAAATCATGCATTTTTTTCCGTGGCTTAACTGACAACCTGGAGACCATTTCACAATTCTGCTACAGGAAATCACCTAAGAATGAGTTGACTATAGAATCTCAGTTGTTTACCATAGCCTTTAATGATAAGCTATAGTTTTGGGTATTTTATGGAAGAAGCAGTAAAAATGTGAATTTAGAGATTTGCTTTAAGAGAGAGTAAATTTTATGGTAGGAATTCAATTTTGGTACAACGATACTCATTAGGATTTCTGTGATTCTAGAGATGTTGCGTTTCAAGTTTCATGTGACCTCTGCTTAACAATTTAAGTGATTTTTTTAGCAAAATCTTTGAAACTAACATTCCATGGTCTATTCGATCATATCACATATTAATCTAACTTTCATGCATACTTTTTCACCTTTTTGCAGTAAAATATTAAGAAATGTGTCATTTAATAGTCCCTTTATAGTGTTTACATTGGCCTTTAATGGGAGTTTTCCACTGTTTGCCATTCAGCAATTCAACAACTAAGATGTGGTGCTTCATTATTAAAGATGATCCTATATAGACGGACCCCTATATGAATGAAAACACAGGAAAGTAGTAAGTCTTTTCACCGAATAGTGGTTTATGAAGACGTGGCTTTACCTCGAGGATGTTCCCCATTCATCACACATAGAGAATAAATAAAGCTTTTTCCCTGAGTGTGATAAAGCATTCTTCCTGAGTGAATGTCTCTTAGTATAAGGGACTGGGCCAGTTGATGACCACGAAATACTGTCTAGTAGTGAATTTAATGATGACAAATTTCAAAATCAACAGTGAAAAGCATATAGTATTTTCTTGCTGCAATACAACATTGTTATTAAACAGTTGCTTTAAGGTGTGCCTGAAAAAGCCCAGCCTTCTTAATTTAATTGGGTAATTGCTGTTTTGGGGGATTAGATTCAGAAACTGAATAGTCTGAAAAGTATTAGTAAGATCATCACTAATATGAGTATATATGCACATGTACATGGCTGACTATTAATTCTTGAAATGCTACCTCAGATAAGTTAGCACAGGAAAAATGTATTACTAAGCTAATGCAAGCTGAATTAATATTCTGGTATAAGTATCAAAAAATAGAATGGATCTTACTTATTCAAAATATTGTTGAGACTGTTTGTTGGAAAATTGTATTGTAGGATGATGCACAGTGGAACCTGATAGATAACCTCTGTACATAGAGCATTTCCACAGCAGTACCAGCATACCGTAACAGCGCAAGGTAACCCTGCATGTAGCCTGTGGCTATAAAAATCTTTTAAAAAATAGTGATAGGGCTGCTTAAACAATGGGCGTGTAGGTCCATTGGGCTAAGTACTTTATATTTAGGAGAGTCTCATCAAAGTACATAATGTGCTCATGGGCTAGTTATTATAAGGGCAATAGGTGGAAGGACTACTAAATGTTGCTGACAAGAAGTCCATCACTGGCTAGTGGAATATTTTGGAAATTGTTAAATCTGAGTGCTAGGAGCCTTGTGCTAGGAGAGTGGGGGCATCTAATCTTTAGGCAGCAAACTGACAAAAGGTGTGGTCCTGATACTGCAGTGTTTTTGCCGCGCAACCTATCATCTGCTGAATAGGAAGGATTAAGAGTAGAAGATGTACTAAGTAAATGTTCAAATTGAGTGATTTCCTTTTGTTATTCAATTGATACACACGCCGAGTGTGTATAATCAGTTAATTAAGGAGAATCTTGAGCTCCTGGCGGACACCAGCGGAACTACACTTGTGTGACAGACTACAAGACCCCTAACTGTCCACAACTAGCGAGGCCGACTTTGGAGGCACACACCAGGAGTGTATAAACGGCGCCTATAAGTACTCTTCAACGTCTAAAGAGGAAGATGTACTAAGTAAATGTTCAAATTGAGTGATTTCCTTTTGTTATTCAATTGATACACACGCCGAGTGTGTATAATCAGTTAATTAAGGAGAATCTTGAGCTCCTGGCGGACACCAGCGGAACTACACTTGTGTGACAGACTACAAGACCCCTAACTGTCCACAACTAGCGAGGCCGACTTTGGAGGCACACACCAGGAGTGTATAAACGGCGCCTATAAGTACTCTTCAACGTCTAAAGTGGAAGATGTACTAAGTAAATGTTCAAATTGAGTGATTTCCTTTTGTTATTCAATTGATACACACGCCGAGTGTGTATAATCAGTTAATTAAGGAGAATCTTGAGCTTCTGGCGGACACCAGCGGAACTACACTTGTGTGACAGACTACAAGACCCCTAACTGTCCACAACTAGCGAGGCCGACTTTGGAGGCACACACCAGGAGTGTATAAACGGCGCCTATAAGTACTCTTCAACGTCTAAAGTGGAAGATGTACTAAGTAAATGTTCAAATTGAGTGATTTCCTTTTGTTATTCAATTGATACACACGCCGAGTGTGTATAATCAGTTAATTAAGGAGAATCTTGAGCTCCTGGCGGACACCAGCGGAACTACACTTGTGTGACAGACTACAAGACCCCTAACTGTCCACAACTAGCGAGGCCGACTTTGGAGGCACACACCAGGAGTGTATAAACGGCGCCTATAAGTACTCTTCAACGTCTAAAGTGGAAGATGTACTAAGTAAATGTTCAAATTGAGTGATTTCCTTTTGTTATTCAATTGATACACACGCCGAGTGTGTATAATCAGTTAATTAAGGAGAATCTTGAGCTCCTGGCGGACACCAGCGGAACTACACTTGTGTGACAGACTACAAGACCCCTAACTGTCCATCACCGGCACAGAAACGCGACGTCACAGTGACATTTAGCGCAGTGTCACAGTGTAGCGCAAAAGTGTCCACTTGGACGCCACACCAGTTGGACATTTAAGTTATACTGGCATAGAATTGTGATGTCACAGTGACACCAAGCGAAGTGTCACAGTGTGGTCCTTTACTGTCCACTTGGACGTCACATGTGACGTCCAGCGACTACAAGATACTTCTCTTGGAAATGACTAGGTGCATGTTGGCTTTCACTCTGTGTTGACAATCTACAGGAAGTGACGTCAGACAGATGAAACAGTAAAGGTACTGTCTTCATGTAAGGGTATTTCATGGGCAAGCTCGTATGTAGAGAACCACAAGGACTGAGGAGTACAAATATTGATATCTATCTATCTTTCTATCTATCTATTAACACTTTTAAAGTACTCTGAAAATAAATCAATAAAATACTGATTGTAACTCCTAAATGTTAGGTGGCCCATTCAACACCTGAGGCTCTGTCCCGGGGGGGGGGGGGGGGGGGGGGGGCACTCAGGTACAGAGGCGGGTGCATATGATCGTTATCAAAATAAAAATACCCCTAAAGCACTGATTTATGGCCAAAAAAGCACCCTTATCTTAATAAAAACGCTGACTTTTTCCAGTAAATAAACACCCCTTCTTTTATCAAAACGCTGATATTGGATGAACGGGAACACATATTTTAACTTTAGATTTTATAATCCTCTGCCTGTTTAGTGGCAGTAAGTGGTGGCAGCAAACTCGGAAGCCCACTCACTTCGTGAGTCACGCGGCGTCAGAGCCGCTTATATTTCGTGGATTGTAAGGGGATTTTTTTACCCCCCATACTTCGTACTTGGGTACAAAAAAGTACCCTTCTTTTACAAAATCGCGGACATGCGGAGGTCTTAAAAAAGCCCCCTTCTTCCGCGAAATACATAACGCGGGTGCGGCCCCCCTCTGTACCACTCTGCCAGGGCGACGATACTGTCTTCCGGTTGGATTGCTACACGACTAGTATCTCTGCTCTCGACCGCACGATCACTAATGCATGTTTTCTTAAGTTCCGTCCTGTTTCATTGTACGATTTGAAAAAGTATACCAAATATGAAGCTTCCGTGCATTATTCGCCATTCAGTTATTTATAATTGCGCAAACTACGATATATATGACATTTCGGGCGTTATGCCATAGTACTATTTGCGATAGCTCATGAGAATATGCGGGTGAAAAGTCCTGCATTGACCAATCAGCCAGTCGGCCGTCCAGCGCTCTCGCAACAAACAGGCCACTGCGAGGATGACGTCATTGTTGATTGTAATTTTGACCACACGCGTCGCGTGCATCACACGTTTTGACCAATGGGATATATTCAATGACGTCACATTTCAAAATATTCCGCGAAATAGTCCCGACGTAGTGGCAGAGATACTATGCGTAGCGGGATCTCTGGGTAGGAGAATGCCTCTGTACCTGAGTGCCCCCCCCCCCCCGGGTCTCTGTATTTCCCAACAGAGTCAGTCTGGTACAATATTTAGTCCCTGGGGTGATGATTCTGTTGCCATGGCGACAGTCTGTATTAGAAAACCGTGTATAAAATCATCTGTTCAAAGCTTTTTGAAAAATAATTATGCTTTGTTACTATGGTAACATATATAATAGTAAATAATCGTTGGTGATGACTATGTATTTTGTGACGGGGCATCCAGAACTTTCCAGATGCGTCCGAGTGAATAAAAGTTTCCCTACATGAAGCACGTACTTTTAATGGCGGCGCCCATGTGAAACAAGCAGTGCACATCATCATATCAGTAACTGTACAACAAATAGCGAAGAGAATGTCGATCACCGCCGAATTTATAGAACAGAAACTAGAGAAGGAGCTAGAGGCATCATATGTTGTGAGTGAAGAGTTTCTTTAACACGACGTGATAAGAAAAACCAGTCATGTATCAGATCATAAATTCATGCCATCATGATCATGAGTCAAGTATAATGGCTTAATCAAGTTAACAGTTAATGCCTTCTAAAAAAGTGAAGTGGGACTCTTTCTTGCTGCTGACCAGATTCAAGGTAAATCATGGGAAATTGCAATCATGGGATTACATGTACAGTGTAGGTGTAAGCTTAGATGAATAGAACATGGATTGGTCACAGACCAACTTCCATAACATTAGGCGCATTGTAAATCCCTAGTCTCACCTAATCTCACTAGGAGACAGGAATGAAGGCTCTCGTATTTGTTTATATCATAGAGGAGGTTGCTCATGCTCATGCGCAGAAAGCACCTCGAGTGGTTCTCATCAACACCTGGCTGTCGAGTGAGATCTGCTGGTTGCGTTACTGCGTATCCGGTGATCGACATTTGTGGTGTAAAGTATTGTCTTGAGAGAATATCCTCACGCCCCTAGATTTCTGACTTCATAACATTTTAAGTCACTCCCCTTATATCACTTATAAATATGGAATTGATGATTAACATATATGTCACTTGAGTTTCAGCAGTATGACCAGTTGACCACCAGCAAAATTAAGAGTGGATCCTCTTTCAAATGAACCACATTAGAAGGCAGTTGCCCTACGCAAATGGGCTTTTTAAAATCAGAAAGATACTCAGGTTTTCTTAAGTGCCTAAGCCTTTAATAGCACACTCTTCAGGCTTAGGTAATTTAAGCACTTGCTACCTTTGACAATTTAAACTTTCCACTCCCCGGTAGGTTACATCTGGACCAATCCCACAATGATATCATAAATTATTAACACTATATTCTTTTAAGTATGGCGTCAACTATTATAAGTTTGTCTAGGTACTTTTTTGCAACTGTGTACTTAATAAGTTGAAACATTGTATAATATGAAGGGGATTTAGTCACTTTTTCGCAACTAAGTAACACAATATATCAAATAGTATTCAATTAGTTCACTTTTATGCTGCTAACAATTGATACAAAGCATCGAAAGTAACTTTATATAAATTCAGAACTTTCAGGTGAATAAAATACCTTCATTATATTAACATGTTATAAAGGACAAACTTGTATATACAATACCTTTTTTCCATCTCTATGATAAAAGAATGCAGCACCCTTTATAACTCCCCATAAAATTGTGATTACTGTGTTTTTGAGACCTATCTTTCTGAACAAAGCCTCTTTTATTGATTATTGGAAGGA
Organism: Maea johnstoni; assembly: GCA_963942565.1. NCBI lineage: Eukaryota > Metazoa > Annelida > Polychaeta > Spionida > Magelonidae > Maea > Maea johnstoni. The sequence goes on along the minus strand of OZ012691.1, from coordinate 3,973,763 downwards.
GGAATGTTCGTCGTAATTTAACCTTTAACCCTTTGAAAAAAGTTAAGAATTAAATAGAAATCAAATGTAATACTATATAGCGATAGATCAAGAATTAATTGCATTTTCTTCATTTTTTTTTTGGGGGGGGGGGGGGGGGGTGGACAGTCAACTTGGGTGTACAACTTATAGAAGTTGTCACATTGTCACTTGCTGACTTTATTTTTAACAGTTTAATGAGTAAGAAAAGTTATTAGTATGCAGGGCGAGGCTAGTACTTATAGAGGCATGTGTTTTTGTTTCAGAAAGTGGAGGATCAATCAGAATGTGGTTGTGGCCTGAAGTTCAATGCTGTTATCGTGTCAAGCAAATTTGCAGGCAAGCCTTTACTACAGAGACATAGGTATGTTTGTATCCACTTAACTTGCTTTTGATGAAAAAAGATGCGTGGCTGTTTTTTATAAAACAAATGTTTCTGCTTTGAGACTAGATTTTTCACCATCTGTGTTCATTTAACTCATACATAGATACATAGAATTTTATACATTTCTTTAACAGATTTAAAGCTTGATTTTACTGCAGAACATGATCGCAGAGGAAGAAATATGTACTATCCCTTAATTTGTAAATCAATCTTGTCTTAGGATATAGTCACCCTCCAAACATCTACACATGAAGATCAGTAAAAAGTAATTATAATTCATATTTTCATTATAATAATATTTTTGAAATTCTTGCAGGTTAGTGAATGCTGCTCTTGAAGAGGAGATGAAAACCATCCATGCCTTCACACAGAAAACCCTGACCCCAGAGCAGTGGGAGAAACAACAACAGAAACAATGACCAATGGAGAAACTAATATAACAATCTGCATAGTATTCATAATTTAATTGAAGTGCTCTTTAGCCTATGTATGCTTTGAATGCTAGTGTGACATGACACTAATTGAAATATAGGAAATTTTCACTGAATATAAAAATAATATGCTATTGTAAGTCCTAGTCTAAAGAACTGCATACTGTATGTTATGTCATGAAGTCATTAGATAGCCAAAATACTTTTCTGTTAAAAAGTGTCTGAATCAAATGCAAGACAGATAAATTTAAGAATATTTGAAGTATCTCGGTATGTGTAAAAAGAAGGAATATTTACATTCCAAGGAGTTTTGCCTCCAACAAGTTTTGGTGTGTGTAAGAGGAAGGAATATTTGCATTCAAAAGGAAAAGGTTTCACTTAGAAGTAAACAAGAATATAGCTTTAAATGATAACAGACACCAATTTAGCGGCTCTCCAGCCCCTCATCCAAAATCCATTTATGAAAGGTAATTCAATACACATAGATTGTTGGTTTTCTTGCCATAATTTCTGTGTTTTTCGTCAAACTGCAAGGTGGAAATAAAATGGGAATTGATTCATGCAAAGATTCCTACATGGCAATATGTTTAAAAAGTTAGTCCTTGTTATTGCAATGGGTCAGACTGTAATGGTATTTTGTCATTTGGTGTAGAAATGATGTCGAGATTTATGTGTTATGTTTATGTCTGTTTAACATGATCATGAATATAGTTGTCAAGTTACTTAGTGGTGAGGTTAATGATATTGAGTACGCTCTGTTGTTGTTTACTGGAAAAAATGTTCCATCTGTTTTTCATTCATGCTTATAGTATTTTAATTTGGCTGTCACATTAATTCAAAAGTTTTGAAAATGTATTTCCAAAAATTGCTGATAATTTTTCTTTCCATCACTTGAAAAAAATATCAGCATTACTTTCAGTATATTTGAATCTGGGCTTTACTAAATGTGCACTAATCTTAATGCATTTAATTACGAGGGAATTTATTGGATACACATATATGTGTAGATGTGTATATCCATATACATGTACACACACCTCAAGAAATGCAGTCGCTTGAGTGTGTGGAAATATTGGTATGTTTTTGTTGTTTGTCTCTTTGTTTAAAGTACTGCCATATTTGTCATGATACCTTGTGATTGCCGCAGTAAATATCCTTTCATGTTCACAACATCTCTTGGTAATTGTGTGTACTCCTAAGTGCATATGAATCAAACTGATAAAAAATGGATATGTCATTTTTGCATTGAAAATAGCTTGTATGACAAATTTTAGGATGGAAACCAGAATTGAATAAATCCTGAGAATGAGTTAGTTTGTTTGTTGTCAATATATTTTTTGGTCTTATCTCTAACATATCATTTGCATTTATCATACAATTTGAATTGAGATAGAAATGGTCTTTCAGCAACAAAGATCTCTGTATTCTCTCACTGCCTGGGACACAGCTGGTGCTTAGAAGATGTCAAATACAGAGAGCATCATGGGATACATGGACGCCCCCATATGGCTGCCTCAGGCCTGTTACTTGGTCACTTCTGTAAGCTATAACTGAGTAGTGCTGAAAAGGACAGGTTTGGAGGAGGTCTTATTTGAAAGGTGACATGTATAAGCTCATTTTGAACCTAAATCATTCTGATGGTGCATTTGCCCTTTAATGCTTCCTGTTATAAGACCATAGACAATATACTTTAAAAATGAACATGGTTGAGAAAAGTTGACAATCGCTGTCATATAGAAACGCAGGAAAAACTGTTTTGCTGTGTACATGGCTTTCCTTTTTGAAACTGAAAGTCACTGCTTGTAGTGAATATATATGATGAGCGATCAAACTTGAACAACGAATGCCCCGAAACAGAGATACTATGACTGTAGAAAGATGGAAAGGTTTTAGCTAAAATTTAATGGGCATCTTTTCATCTGTCTGACCCAAATTTCCGTATTTAAAGTTTGAGCTAGAGAAAATAAGCGGTCAAATAAAGTAGCACGATGAAAGTCTTACACCCTGAACACTTAGCTAACTTTTGTGCAAATTTAACCACATTTCCATTTCCAGGTTGTGCATAGATCGCTTATTGATACATGTACAACAAAAAGCTAGCAAGTTTCACTTTATTGACTCAGAAACGTAACTATTGCAACGATATTAGCAATATTAGCCACCGCCTTATTTACTGTGTGTGATATTTTGTTTGAAATCTAAAGATGGCTACCTCTTTATGTGAACGATCCACCTAAGTTGGACAGAGACAACCAACCCCATTATTAGAAAACTGTAGAAATGTAACCTATGGCTAAGTTACTTCATCGTTTATGCAACAGAACATACAATTCACCCATGCAGTCAAAATACACCAGAACAATATTAACCTCAAACCATTAAAGAATTTAAACACCCTTTAAACATTATTTAACGTTTATCCGGAGAAGTGTTGCTATTTCCAGGTTTGCTTATCAGCTTAGGCGACAGTCACACCGGAGTTCTATTCAGAAATTGGCAGGTCGTTCCCGCTAACATTTAATATGTATTGTGCGATATACGGATCCGATTCCGGCATGTCCTGCATCCAAAAACTGGATAGGATCTGTTACATGCTCGGGGCTGCTCTCTAGGCCTCAGCATGTAGAATAATACACTCAGACACTTTGTAGTGTGACTTAGCTTTATTGTAGCAGATCAGAGAGAGGGAGCATACGCATGCTCGGTGATACAGTATAATAAGGGAGGCTTTATTATTTAAGTTTAAGGGAGTGTTCATTATATGATATTGTAACATCCTTCCTCTTTTATGAAAGTAGTCTACCTTATAGAATTTACCTTAGTACATCAGTAACATGATTGATAAACTTTGCTTGCATTTACCAGTGATATAGCTTATAAGCCTCGAATTCTTATTTCTATGAATAATGATTCTTTAACTCTGATTGGAAATTATACATGTTCATTTTCCTTAAATATTCAGTTCAGTTAGGTTAGAAATTCTAATAACTTTGTGGTCATCATAAGTTCATGTATAAAGTTCTTGTTAGAGTTCTTAAACAGTTCTTGTGTGATTTTCTGTTTAGTTTCTGGTAGTCACATACAGTAATGTTCTTTGGGGAGCTTTGTAGAAACACAGTTTTGTCATTTTTTTCTAATCTAACAATTGGAGGAGAGGTTACTAGCACATCACTCCATAAACACAGACTTCGCGTCGTGTTTTCTAACTATATTTGGTGATTCATTTCTTTTCTTCTTTTTTTTTCTCGAAATGAAAAGTTCTTTCTTCATTTTGTGAATCACTTCTTTGTGTTAACAATGAAATCACCAAATCGTGAAGGTGGTTTAGACACACGTTGGGATCTCCGTGGAGCTGGTGCTTCCATTTTCACTTCAGTGTTGCTCACCACTGATTTCTTTGGTGACTGCAAGACCGAGGTATTTGAAGTAGTATCCTCAGGCTTATTGTTGAGTTTAGTGGGCTCAACATTCATAGGTTGCATTCTGATTTCTCGATCGGTTGTTGATGAGCCTTCATTAGATTTCTTCAAATGCACTCTGTTGCGTCTGTAAGTACCATCATCGGTTTCTACTTCATAGGAGCGTTCGTCAAGGCGATGTTGAATGACTCCTTTGTACCATTTTTTCTCTCCAAGCTTAAATGGTTTCATTCTTACCACATCACCTTCACAGAGGGGTGGTAGATCCTTTGCTGACCTGTTGTAGTAGGTAGCCTGTTTATCCTGACGGGTTTTCAGTTTGGATCTTTCAGATTTGATATCCACGTGACGAGGTTCCAATCGGGGCCGTTTTCGAAATCGTGCGACAGTTTGATTTTGGTATGATTAAGCATTAAAACTCTTAATTAGCTTTATCATTTTAAAAAATCTTGTGAGTATTCCAACTATAATTTGATTGATATTTGCTTTAGATTTGTTTTGGTGTGTGGTTACAAACGAAGAAAAGGCGATATTTGGCCCCAAATATTCACTGTGAATTGAACTTGCGGTAAAGTACACTTGAATCATCGAAATATTGAACAGGCGCAGGAATATTCTCTATCAATTTAATTATCGAAATATTGAACAGGCACAAGAATGTTTTCTATTAATTTCAGATGTTTAATGTTATGGTTTTCAGGCAGGTTGAGCGCTTAATTACGTGTTCTGTCAGTGCACCTGTGTATCATATGAACTCTCTGATATAATCGACATACAGGCTGTATTCGAGAGATATCGGATTACTCTCTTCAAGCCCCTACCTTAGATGTGCCATCAGAATGTTTTTTATGTTTTTATTTGTTGTTTTTTTTACTTAAATAATACAGTTCTAATACTACCAAATTTCGCAAAATCACTTTAAATAAGTTGTCATTTTGTTCTCACATGCCAACGCACGTATGTTCTGCAGCATAAGACGTTTGGACAAAAAGTAGTCAATTTTAATTAGAACTGTGCACAGGGTTCCGGTCAGAAATGGCATCCACTAAAAAGTCACCTCAATGATTGTTGTATTTTGATAGTGTATTACAATACTTGAGGCTCGCCACTGCACAGTTCAACGGATACTTGTCTTACCTTACTTCATTTTGCAGGGTAATCACTTTAAAACGGTAAACGAATGCCAGAATAATTCATATTTCTGAAACATTGGTATTTTTATTCCATAATTGCACGAGGTATGGTACAAGACCAATTAAGAACTGGTCAAAAGTAAGTCTTTCACACGCTAGTGTCTCTATAACTGTGCGAGCCCCCCCCCCCCCCCCCCCCATATTTCGCAAACAATCATTCCATAATTGCACGATGGAAGGTACAAGACCAAAGAACTGGTCAAAAGTAAGTCTTTCACACGCCAGTGTCCCCGGGCCAGTGTCTCGCTCTGCGAGCCCCGCCCCCTTCATCCCCGCTTCTCAGTGGCAGACTGGTACCAGTGTCTGGTACGTATGGCAAGCCGAGGTGCCCTAAAGTAAGCAATTATGGAATTTCATGCTTTATAGAATTCCATAAATCATTTATGGAATTCCATAAATGTCATTCAATTAAGGAATTCTAGAAATGTTTCATGGACATCCATAAATGATTTTTGGAATTCTATAAATGTGCATAGTTATGGAATTCCATAAATGATTTATGGACTTTATGATTTATGGACTTCTATAAATGACTTATGGAATTTCATAAATGCCATGCAATTTTGGAATTCCATAAATGATTTATGGAATTCCAAAATTGATTTATGGAATTCCATAAATGGGTGCAATTATAGAATTCCATAAATGACTTATGGAATTCCAAAAAATTCAAAATGATTTATTGAATTAATCATTTATGGAATTCCATAGTTCCATGAAATAAATGGAATTCCATAAATCATTTATGGAATTCCAAAAATGATTCATGGAATTTCATAAATGATTTATCGAATTTCATAAATGCTTACTTTAGGGCACTTCGGCTTGCCATAGGAATGGGCCTTTAAACACTTTTACTGTGAAAGGATGAAAGGCCAGATAAGTTGCGCTTCGTGGTGAATGACAAATGAGATATACACCCGTCCCCTTGTGTACTAGTGTAAGATATCTCCCCTGGGAATGTACATCTCTGCTGGGGTAAGGGTTCACTCAAAAAATGACTGATTGCAATGGCATGAAATAGCCTGTGGCGACATCTATTGTCAAAACAATAAACTTGGTAATGGGGCGACATCTATAGACGGATATATAAACAACAAAAAGTAGTCCATGGCAACGGGCGGTTTAGGATATCCATACACTGCACTTTATTATATGGCTACATTTGTGACCAACAGGTACATGATTCAAATTATTTTGCTTTTTTGTTTAATTCTAAATATACTAGTTGATTAGTTGTAAATTTAAGTAGTGTGCATAATGATGTTTATTGAATTATTTGTCGTCAGGCGTAGGGTTACCAAATAAACACTTCGTGCGTCGGCAATAGATTGGAAACAGTTCATCTGTCATCCCATAAGTGTGGAGTATTGTTTTGGAACTACTCTCCTACTTTTAAGTATCCGATGGGTGGGATGGACAAACGTTAATCTACGAGTTAGTGAATTGAATGTTCTACTTTTTGAAGAATTGTCACTACATGGGAATATAACTGGTCAACTGGATTGATAACGACCAAATTTCAAGGTAAAGAAAAACACTCCATGATGGCGTCCATTACTATGACAGAGCAGGTGACTCCTATGGACACACTGCATGTGAAACTACCTCCTAGGGGAATGAATGGAAGCCCTGGGAAGTCCAGACAAAATCGCTTGAAACTAGACCCATTGCGTGCACTTGAACCAGCCAGAAAGAAATTGACATCCGTTGAAGCGCAGAGGATTCTCTCTGTTTTGGAGGACACAATAAAAAGGACAGAAGTTGTCACCTTGCTCCCATATATTGCAGAAAACATGAACAGATATAGCTCTGTCCTAGGACCAGAGTTATGCCAGTTTATTGAAGACCATAAAGTCACGAAAGAAAGTTATATTGAGTTAAAGGAAACCTGTGATAAATTGTTGGAGCGACGAAGGAAAAAGTTGAGTGTCAAAAGTAGAAAATTGGAAGATGAAGAAGATGAGGATGGTATGGGAAGCCGACCAAATAGCGCATCTAGTACCAAAAGTGTGGATTCCATAACTAGTACTGGCAGCAGGCTAGGAAATGCCATGCGAAATCTGAACCTTGTTTCCAAACAAATGAACCATCATGGTAGGAATATTTTACGAGACTTTGGTTTGAATCCATCAGCCCTGAATGCTATAAGGACAGCCAGAGACCAAAGGTCTGATGAATCTAATGCTCTTATTGCAACAATGGAGGAGCTACGGAATATTATTATGGAGAAGTTATTGACAACACCAGCAGAGCAATCTGAAAAACGGGAGTATTTGACTCAGATCACAGAACGGGAAAGGCATAATTCTACTGTGATCAAGCAACTGGAGGATGAACTAGGATCAGCCATGGAAGATAAAGAAGCAGAGGTATAAGAAGTGATGATTATATTAACTTCTTAATTGCTCACTTGAATGTGCAATGATATATCTGACAGTGAATTTTGCTAAATGTAAAATAAAATTTTCACCTTTCACACAGTGCCCCTTAATTGGCCCTTACCAAATACTTTAATAATTCATAGATGATCTGTAACCCATTTTCCTTTTCTGAAGTGCTTCAATTTGAATGGTTTAAAGACCCTAGACATCTACTTTTCTCTACATGCAAACATATAGTTCATTGTTGGTCTTATTTTTTGTTGTAGTGGTTTTACTCATATTTGAATATATTTCCACAAGTGGAAGTAAAACAATGTTTTTGCTTATCTGTTTGTTGATTTAAGCATTTATTTTATTTTCACAGATCAAGAAAAAGAATGATGTAATTAGAAGACTTCAGGCAGATCTTCATCAGATTGAGAAATTCTCTGAGGAAAATATAAAGCGCACTAGATCAGAGGCAGAAAAACAGGAATCTGCAGATCAGAAGAATAGTGAAGGCAAGAGACAAAAGCTGCAGCAGGATGTGAATACACTCAAGATGCAACTACAGACTCTGATATCAGAGCACAGGGAATCAGAGATGCAATTACGGAAGGTACAGCTATAATCCAAACTATATATGGCTTTAATTCTGCAAATTCCTAGTAACAAAAGTTACAAAACAGAGGTTTAATATTTAGTGATATCTCTGGGCTTAAACTTGTTGGGACAGTGTTGAGTGATTACCAGTAACCCTATTCATTAAATGTGAGTTGATGATATGGATTAGCTTCACCTGTACCCTTAATGTAAATATTCATATTCTCCAGAATTTTCAATTGTAGAAGTTGTACCTTTGCAAATGTTTGTAGGTGTTTGTAATATACATTATTTTCAAAAGGTCCTGGCATTATTTTGTTAGGCTGTTTCTGCATGCTTTGAAACCATGCACAATTTACTAAATTACTAATGGCATTAAGTTTATTACCAATGGTTTTCTTGCAGAAACCAATCTTTGCCTCAGCTTTGTTTGCACTAAACTGTACTTCTTTGATTTCAGAGGAAATTTAAGATTGAAACAGAAGTTGAAAATTGGATCCAACGATATGATGGTGATATGGGAGAAAGACAGGTAAAGATAATTATTAGGAATAATTATTTGAATCATATTTGTGAACATAAACTTAAAGAAGCAATAGTCAACATCCCTTTCCCATTCAAAAAGACAGAAGATATTGAAACTTAATTTATTATACACTTTTCAAAATATGTTAAATTTTGAGATATAGCAGTTAGGCCTTGATTAGGCATTTCTATATTCATCATAATCTTTGGCTGCTAATGGCTAGTTTCATCAAAACAAAATGATGCAAAAAGGCTGAAAATGACTGAAACCTGGCATATGGGTACTCATCTGATAGCGATTATCAAGAGCTTTCAAATGAATACCAACATGACAGGGTTTAAGAGATTATCAATTTATTTTTCATTCTTGTGCATTGGACAATAGAAGCCTCCGCTTTATTATTCCTCAAACCTGCACATCAAGATTAATAAAAGTGATATCCTCATCACATGTTCATTTCTTAAAAATCTTTGCATCCTAGTGCTTTGGACGAAAGTAGCCTTAGCATTGGAAGGGTTAATGAAAGTGGTATCTTCATCACATGTTCATCTTTTCTCTTTTCTCAGGACCTGTTTGAGGAGATTGATACTGTGTACACGGAGGAGAAGAAGCAGCTGAATGAGCTTGAGGAGAGGTTCAAGACCCTGGAGGAGGAGTACAAACAGATCCAGGAGGAGCGCCGCATCGCGCGGGAGCGTCGCGAGGCGGCCGAGAGGGAGATGCAGCTGATGATTAAGGCGGCCACCACCATACAGGCATTCTGGCGATCCTTCAAAGTCAGGAAAGCCCTCAAGCAGAAGAAGAAGAAAGGCAAAGGGAAGAAAGGAAAGGGAAAGAAGAAATAAAAGGATCAATTTAAAACAAACAAACTAGGACCAGTATCACATCGCTATCCTACAATGAGACATGTCCAAAGCCAAGCTTGTTTAATATATGCATTCTTGTTAATAACATGGTCTTCATATATACAAAAGGCAGCCTAACAATAAAATCTATCATCTGGATGAAATGACATTTATGGTTGGATTTTGAATTTTATTAGATTTTGTTCAATTATCACTTAGAAATAGAGCGATTGAAACTTTTCTCCTGCAGTCAGGCCCAAATTTTTACTAGTCATTAGTTAATAGTGATGGATATTGGCACTGTCACTAGCTACTTACAAAAATCATTTGCTAGAAAAACCTGATTTTGAGAAGTATTTGAAGGGATATTGTTAGTTGTAGTGTAATTTTAACATTTATTCATCACCATAAAATATTTCCAAATTGATGCTTTTATTAAGAAAATGCCCCCAGGGGGTCCACTAGGATTAATGGATGAAAGAATTATGCACATGTTTTTTAAATGTTAAAGTAACCTAGATATTTACACCAGTCGTGTCCCAGGTTGGACAACTTAAGAGAAATTAAGCCAAGTGTTCCTAAAAGTGTGACATCATAAAAATGACCTAGTCAAGTGAATCTACTCCCATAGTCCATAGTACATTGGAACTTCAAGTAAAATTCATGAATGCACATTCATGTAAATTTTGGCCGAGTAAAGTCTGTGCATTTGATAAGATAAACTTTTTAAGTCTAATCACAAAATTCCACTTTCTCAATGCTGATCATGTAGGCATACCAATGCAAACATGTATCCCGGAACTAAATGCGTGCGAAGAAATTTCCTCCCTTTAGGGTTTCTCTATAAGATCTAAGCATGTATTAGCCACAACTATAATGCTACAAATAAGTTGGGAAATAAAATAATTATAATTTGAACTTAGTAAAATGCTAAGACAATTTATGCACACTTATGTAGGTATAGTCTTCATTTACACATAGAGGAGTAAGGTGACAATTGTATATGGGTTAGTATTTTATATCGACAGTGGAATTAGGGAAAAGTAATTTTATATCAACTTCAATGAAGGGGTAACATTAAGAAACGTGTACATAGTTGTACATATTTGGGAGTGATGTTCATGGTTTGCTCATAAGTAACTTGAGTGCAAAAATATATGTATATTGAAAAAAAATCATGCATTTTAGTTGTTATTTACCTGGATGATTTCAATCTTGTTACTAAAATGTTTAATTAAAGCTTAGCGCAGAAAAAATACAAAAATAGGGAAACCAAAGTACAGAGGTAGTGTAACAGAAGAAAAAGTGTAAAGCCATGTACAGGGGTAATGAGAGAAAAAGATACAGTTTTCAAAAATCAATGTCCTTAGAGCAGTCTTTACCAAAAAAAGTGACTGACCAAAAAGGATTTTCCAAAATAACCCTATCCCTTTTTAATTCCAAATTACGTTTGTAAATCCACCATCTGCTTGGAAGCAGCAACTGGGTGCCTGGTTAGTTTGATGGGAGTTTGAGTGAGCACAAACGCAACATTAAACATGCATTACAAGTTTACTGAGAGCTTTGCCTTTTTACTCTGCAATGTATACAATCAGAAGGTCAAAGGGAAGTGCTTGGTTAAATTCAACATATTTCTTTGGAATAATGGCTAAATTCTATGTACAGGTGAACTTGGATATGACGGACCACTGTACGACGGACTTTTGGCTATGACGGACGATATGCTTGGTCCCAGTCCCATGCATATTAACTATGTTTATCTCATGATTGGCAAAATTCTAGCCTTTTGATTGGTCAATTGCCATATGATATGAAGTTGTATTAACCTCTCAGAATCCTGTATTAACCTCCCAGTATTTGTATGTATGTATGCATGTTCATTTTTATTACCTATGCAGAGGTCGAGGAGGCAATCATGAGATAAATTCGTTATCAACTGTTTTGGAGTATGATACAACTTATATCTCGCAATCAGAGGGCTGTATCACCCTCGGCTGCGCCTCGGGTGATACAGCCCTCTGATTGCGAGATATAAGTTGTATCACACTCCAAAACAGTTGATAACTAATAGTATTTGACCATGCATAGGACGGATTCCGTATGCCGGAACTCGGCTACCACGGACCAATATCACGGCACACACGATGCTATTTACTATGTAATTAGCATTGTGTATGACGGACAAACACGTGTCTAGCAGTCGGCTTATTCTCGCCGAGACTAACACATGTGCTCAGTTACGTTCGGCCAGACAGAACTCAGTTCACATTGTCTGGTATTTCTCAGCAGACAAATATATGTATAATAAAAATCCAGCCAGACATATTCTTTCGCTGTTTTGACTTTTATATAGAGATCAACTGAGGTCCCCAATGCAATAAGATACACACTTGCATATGACGGACTAAGTCCATCATATGCATATGACGGATTTCGCATATGACGGACCAATTTTCCTGGTCCCACTGAGTCCGTCATATCCAAGTTCACCTGTACTGCCCCTTAGTGATATATTTCCAATTATGCCTTCCTCTGAGAGATGGTCAGGCTGCTTTGCATTAATGCAGTGAGCATTAATGGGTTAACTAATCCAAACTTGAGCATTGACTAAGGTAGTTTCTGCCTGTATACTGAGCATAAAATGTTGCTTGTGCCCTGAACCAGTTGATGGAGTCCAAGTTAGCTCTCTACCAATACTTAGCATCGATAACACAACTCCATGATAAAAGCGTTTTCATTTATTCAGCTCCAACTTTTACAAGTTATACATCTAGACAATAGATTCATACACAATAATTCTATATAAAAATACATACAATTTTACTCTGCAAACATGATTTTCTAAACGGTAATAGTGGGCAACGGACACTATTGCACAATATTTTAAATTTTGATCATTAACTATACTGCTTTTCCAGTACAAGGTTTAGACAACAGCAAAGAGTGAGACAGCAATAAGGCCTAAAAATAATTGTTTGTTTCCCATAACAGTCCCATAAATAGTAGGTAGATAGGGATTTTTTTCTAACAATTTACAGGTTATTGCTATAATCTGATTCTGATATAAATCTCCCAAAAGGAGCTTGAACAGTACTTAGAGTTAAGTTTTGTTCACTGATATCATTTATCAAAGTGCAAGTTCCCTTGCAACTCAGATATCTGAAAAAATTGTGGGAGGTGAAAGCCATAAATATTTGGACAGTAGGCCACTCCAAACAACAGTGGGTAAAGTTACAGGAAACAAACAATTAATTTTTTAGGCCTAAAGAATACATCAAAACCGGAATCTTAAGGAATGATTAGGATTTTGTCTTACAACCATTCAACACAAATAGAAATGGGCGTAACCAGTGAGTATTTTGGTCCCCTTAATGAGATGTGCTGCAAATATATGCGACACATGTAAATCAAGTATATGCAGGACCATATAATATGCAGGTCTAATATAACACATATGCAACTATGTGGTAATTGTAAACCTATTATGTTGAACTATTTCCAGGATGATATTGGTTGGTTTCAGATTTACAACCTTCAAAATATTTCACCCCTGCAGCAGCCTAAAAAGACCAAAATAATATGATCATTCTGAAGAAAGCATCATCTGATAATATTTGAAAAAGAAATGTTGATCACTGATCTGAAACTGAACCAATAATGATAATTTGATCAAGACTTCCAAAGTATAATCGTTGTATATATTTTATCTGTTGATTTTGTTAAATAAAAAAACACATTAAGTTTACAGACAGCCCCACCATTTGCCTAAAATCCCTCGCCTTCATTATAAACGATTATTATTTTTTGTGTTCATTTTGGAAATGTAAAAATCTTTAATGTAAGGCAATACACAAAGTATTCCAAATTTTGAATGACAATAATTCTTTAAGAAATGATTCAAAATATCCTTTTACACTGTATGAAACATGACTTATTTGATCCATTTGAAAGAGTATGATATGCAGACCTTGACTAAACAAACACATTTATAAATTAATCACATTACCTAAGTAGAATGCTACTGGTAACATCTCAGCAAGAATGGCATGGAATGATATAGTCTATTCATCCTATTCTTATACTGTTCACCTCAAAATGCTATGTGGTCAAAGAGAAAATAATTCAAATCAAATAATACCATTTGTGTATGTATGTAACGTTGGAAAAATCAACCAAACCCAAGGTTTTCCCTCATAAAAACATTTTCATTACATGCAATGACAATGCTTACACACAATTGAAACCACAAAATGAATGAATTTGATCTTGGAACAACTTAATATCACCAATGTAAATGTTTTTATGTATAAAGGTTGTAGCTGTGACTCCCAAAGCCAAGCTTACCTATCTATAAGTATAACACAAGCATATACATGTTCATTACATGCAATGACAATCATTAGACAAAAGTTCTTATATGAACTTTCCAATGCACAAGAATTCTGTTCACTTATTTACCTGAACCAATCCCTTACTACAATACCTTTATTTCCTACAACATAATTTATTCTATTTGCAAACTTTACTGATCAAGGTTGTTGGTAGACTGTGGATTAGCAAATGCTGATCTGTATCTACTTCCTAAAAGATTTAATACTATAAAATGAATGATAAAATTCCCCTCTTTTGTTGTTTACGCAGACTATTTCATTTCACAATTCTAATAGATGAAGAACTAACCTATGGCCACTGAAACACTTTCAAGATAGCATTTACTATACCAACATGTAGGTAGCATGTAAGAAGAATATAATACGTTTTTAAGCTAAAATAGATGGCTATGTACAGTCGACAAGTATTATCCCTACCAAAGATGAGGCTACTCTCGCTTAAGTACAAGGATGCAAAGTTAAAACCATCTGAACCCTGTCATGCTGGTATTCATTGGAAAGCTCTCACTGAGTACTTTCAGATGAGTACCCATGTGCCAGTGTTTCAGTCATTTTCTAGTTTTTTTTCCATTTTGTATGGGTTAAATTAGCCACCAGCAGCATGAGGGTTAAAGAAATGATTTACTGTATAGCAGATTAACACATACATGCTAAGACGTACCCTCTAAAGATATTGTCTGGATACTATCTGTTTTGAAAAAATGTTGCAAATCATGAATATTGATTTGAAATATGTTAACAGGAGAGTTGTATCAGTTCTGCCCATACCTCTCTTTCATAATATTTCTCTTTCAAATACTTTCCTACTAATATTTTGATAAGAAATACATCAACAAACCAGTCTGAATCATTAGAGATCTGAGATGCAAGGGTTAATCGGTCACATTACTGGCTGCCTGAAGAACTGAGATGACTATAGAGGTCCCTACTACCTCTAGAGTAGCAAACTACAGTATAAGGTAAAACATGTAAACACATGACACTCCCCTCTATATGATATGACAAGAACACAAGGGCAGCATACAGTTTAATCTATCCATGCCTGTATCACCCAAAAACAGCCTGACAATTTGGTTATATCTTTGCTAATGACAAATTCTGGAAATAATTTGCTAGAGGAATGTTAATCAGAACTGAGCTCCCAACGCCCCTTCAAGTATTTTGTAAATCTAAGTGTAGTTCCTTAGTTTCTGTCAAAAGTATCAGTGAACGAGACCAAACTTTCAGAAGGGACACTCAGTCATGATTGGGTCAATTCATTCATGCCAGAAGTGTGTGTCCCTTGAAAAGAAAGTGTATCTGATCCATATAAAATCTACTTTTGTAAAAAGCATAAATTCACAAAATGCTTGAAGGAGTTGTTGGTTGAATTATGTTTAACATTTTTCCATCCAACTATTTTCCAAATTATGATTTTGTGGGCAAGATATGACTGAAATGGTTAGGCTTTAATGAGGACTACAGGCTTTTTTGAATAAATGGTATATTTATTATTTAGTGTATTGACAAAGAAGGGACCCTAAGCTATATGACAAATCTGACAGATAAATTTAAACACCCAACAACAATAAGTTATTAAACGAAGCTAAGTGATCACAAAAAGATTCAGTCACTTATTTTTCAATAAATACTGCTCCAAAGTCACTCCTGAACCCTTATAAATAGAACCTTCCCAACCTAAGGGAATGTGACTCAATATCTAAAAGCCCCTGGGTCAAATCAAGCTGCTGAAGCAAGTCTAATTAAGATAGAACATCTAAAAATCTAGATGATTCTGCCTGAAACCATTTGCAGTTTTGTTAAGCCTTTTTTTAGTTATCAACCATAGAACAATGTAAAGATTCTTAGCCAATAACTATCATCTGAGTTGTTGAGAGAGCCATTTGAGAGACACACACAAACATAGACAATTATTGTGATTTACCTAAGGCACATGGGTTTCCTCAACCGATAACAAATAGCTAGTGCAAATTTAGCTTGAATGACTAGAAAATGGGATGATCATCAAAAGAGCCCTATTCATTGTGATGGTCATGTAATTTGCTCTTATGCTATATATCTTAGAAGTCTCTGTACAGGGCTTGGAATGTGTTTAGTATTTTTACAAATGTATGCAGAAAAAGATATAATGAGCATAAAACGATAGTTATTGGCTTATAATCAATACTATTAATCTTTTTTTAAGCTTGTTTGCATCAAAGACGAATAAAACATTTTCTGAAAACTGTCTTTTAAAAGAGGCTTAAAACCTTCAAAATTAAATTAAATTTTGCAAATGATTCAGGCTTAAATGTTTAGATTTATTTAAGTTACTACTACAAATTGACACATGGCCCCTTGACACTTACTACTGCACATTCCCCACTGAAGTCCTGCAGACATTTTCCCACAGGGACTTAGCCAGGACCCGTCCTGAAAACCTACTTTTTGGACAGGCAAAATTTTTTATGAAGTTTTTTTTAATTTTGATTTTTTTGGGGTACTATCCCAATATTTCTTAACAAACCACATTCTATGACATGGGTGAAGTGTAATTTGCCCTTTTTAACACAATACAGTATTAAATGTAGTTGGTGTAAGGATTTTAAATAATTGGGTAGCTAAATCTGGACGGGCAGAAATTTTGGAATTGCTGTTTTGGACAGGCATTTTAAAAATCCTGGCTATAACCCTGTTTTCCCATCCACCATGGCACTTCCTACATGACTGACGCTGGCGTGGTCTTCAGTTGGCCTTCTCCCTGGCGGCAGCCTCTCTGTCTGCCACATCTATGGCCGCCACATTGTTGCTGGCCACGTACAGGTGGACCAGAGAGATGCCTGTCTTCACCAGGGCAATGGGAGCGCTCAGCACACAGATAAACGTGTAGATGCCAAATGACAGCGGACCCAACGGAACTACAAAGGAAAGAGTTACATTCAACAATAGTAGCATGATAGGAGAAACAACAGAAGATTTTCTCTTGCGTCGCTGAATAGAACTTAACTGCTAATGACAAGCTGTTGTCATCAACTGGTAAGTGTTCTCAGAACAAAAATAGAGTTCTCCTTGGTTCCTCGTGGGTACAGCCAACAATAGTGTTTGGACTCGGCAATTTTTTAAAACTAGAGCACATAGTGTTTCCTAGTTAATTCATTACCAATGCTTGAGTCGCCGCCCGTACTTGTAATGCATGACAAAGAAGTGAGAATCAGTCAACACTACTGTCACAGCATTCCTTATCAATGGGATGGATCTCTGTTCTATGACTCTGACAGCTTGAGCCAGGGTAAGGACAAGGTGGTAGGGGATCAAGTGGTCAGTACAAATAACTTTATATTGCAGGTTTTAAGTTACTTAGGCGGGACTTCATTCATAATCTGAATTATGCATGAGCTTGTGAATTTAGAGCTGTGAAGTTTAAACACTCAGGTGTGGCCAATAACAAGTTGATTCCAGTAATTACCATATCATAAGTCAACATTGGAGAAAAACTAGAGACTGTGAAAATTATAATAAATGAAACTTAAAGATACAAATGGATATGTTTTGTACTTACCGACTGGTCCCGGGGTGAAGTAACAGAGGTAGAGCATGGCATAAAAGAGTTCATTGCCAGAACACATGATGAATAAGATTGTCTAAAAGAAAAAAGTTAATATCTATTAAAGATTTTCAATAAAATAATTTGCTTAACATTAATAAAGTACAAAAGGTATTCTAGGAAAAAATCGTTTATAACTATGATAAAATTGAACTAAGGCTATAATCCATAAAGGAAAAGTGTACAAAGATAGGAATCATAGGAAGAATACCTTAATTATCATATAATTATATGACAAAAACATGTAGTGTAGAAAGAATGCTGTTATCATTATAATGAAACTAGACAAGTATACTTGAAATGTTACAAATGCTGATTATATGTTTTAAAATGCAGATTATCCAAATAGCTGTGAATTTTAGAAATATAAAATATTCCTATTCTAGTGACGCTTGCACAGGTAGGCATGGGAAATGTAGGAGAGATAGATTCAATGCTATAATGAAAATGGACATAGTGCAGGAGAGAATTGTTACATTGTTAAATCAAAATGCACAGAGGCATGGGAAGTGTTGGAGGGCCTCAGAGAAGATCCTTAAAATTGGACTGGGTTATCATCTTTAAATAAAGATTATCATTATTATTATTATTATTATTATTATCATTATTATTATTATTATTATTATTATTATTATTATCATTATTATCATTTTTATTATTATCATCACTACTATTGATATTATTATTAGTATTATTATTATAATTATTATTATTATTATTATCATCATTTTTATTAATAGTATTATTATTATTATACTTACTCTGTTGGTGTAGTAGTGGCGCAGGATTGGGTTGCCAGACAAGTCAATCAGCTTGTGGCTTGCTGCCCCCTTCATCAGAGAACTGAAATACATACAAAGCATAGTAAACAATCAATCACAGGACCAAGAAATAGTGACATATGAGGAACTGATAAATGACAACACCAGTTAGGATCAATTTCAATAATCGCCCCCTCATCAGTTATTTCTAAGGGACACTTGAAGACCATGTAATTCTGTAAAGATTTGGGGGCCCTGCCTTAATAGAGACAACTGATAATGATAACATAACTAAAAGAAAAACTATTTTTAATTCTTAACTTTGTTTTTGTCAAATTCAATTTTGTGTATTTACTTTTTTTTAAAACTTTATCTCCAATTATATCATATGGAAGGTGAGGATTTCTATAACTTTCAACCCCTACATCATCACATAATTTTACAGATTTATGGTCAGAAAATGCTGGTATCCTTAATTGAAAATCACCCACTGAACCCATGTGTCCCGAGCTGTTTCTTACCTGTGTAGATGCAGCCAGTGGCTGGCTATATCGATAGTCATGCTGAGCTGGAACAGGAACATGTAGCGCGGGTAGAAACAGGATAGTACTACCAACAGACACATGGTGGCGCAGCGATCTGTCAGCTGGTCAAGCATGGCACCAAACTTTGAAGCTGAAATAAAAATTTAGAAATTAATATTCTGAATGATTTTGTGATTTGCATTGCATCAAACTGAATCAAAATCCTAGTTTAAACCCTACTTTAGACAGGTGGTATTAATAAATATATAACCCTGTGATAAGAAATTTTGTTCAAAATTTATTTCGGTTCAGTAACCTTCTTCATAAATATCCTAAGTTTTAACTGAACTTTCAATTAATCCATCCATCAACCTATTTGTAACTGCAAATAATCGATAGAATTATTGTCAATAATCGAATTGAAAAAAAAAAGGTATGTCAACGCCAGCGGTTGGGGCTGGCGGTTCACTGTTAGCTTCGAGCCCTGCTAGTACTTACACTGGTTGAGGTACCTGGCAGCGTGGCCATCCAGAGCATCCAGGAGCCCACTCAGCAGGTAGCAGAAAGCAGCAGTCATGTAATCAGTCGGCATGAAGTAGAAGGAGATGAGCGCCAGGGCAATACGTCCATAACCTGCAGGAATACACAACACACTTGTCAAAATAGGCTATGTAATATATATATATATATATATATATATATATATATATATATATATATATATATATATATATATATATATATATATATATATATATATATATATATATATATATATATATATATATATATATATATACGCATATTATTTCATACATAATAAAGCATGACTACCGTGTCTGATGACTGCCCATTATGGGCAATCATCAGACATGGTAGTCATGATTTGTTATGTATAAAATAATCTGTATTTCTTGACCTTCACAAATATGCACTCATGACGATAAAAAAAACAATTAAGAATTTTTTTTTCATAAAAAAGACGTCTGTGTTTAAAAAGTATTGTTTTAAAGGGTTAAATGCAACTTTTTGAGCGAGGGTCCAGCCATGCCTCTAACTTTTGGAAACACAGGGCCCAAGATAAATCTAAGGTCCAGAATTTATCAAACTAATTAGATTCCCTGATAGCTAGCGTGGAGCAAACCCAGGGATAGACTTTAAGGTCGTTTTAGGGGCATTTGCCCCTGGATCATGTGGTTTTGCTACCAGATCTTAAATTATAGGAGCCAAATTTGTGAATGGACATATCAATTATCAATTAGAGCATATTGAGAATTTTTCATCTTTTCAAAGTCTCCTTTAACACCTAATAGTGCCCAAAAATGCATCTGAGAGAGCACATTTTTCTTCTGGGGGAGCAAACAACCTGTACAGTGTGCCTTTGGCAAAATCTTATTGATGTGGTGCCCGCGCCAGGAATTATTTGCTCCTAAATTTTAAATCCTAGGAGCCAAACCTGCTCCCGTCTGAAAATGTTAAGGTCAATCCCTGAAACCCTACCTTAACTGTGAAAGAAAAGTGAAAATGAATGTACAGTCTATGGTAAAGTAGCACAAACATGCGTTTCCTATATACGGTCAACCAGCTTTAATGAGGACACCAGGAGGAAGTCACCATTTTTTTTCTCTGTTCGTTCTTGGAGAGAATCCAATCTTATTGATCATCTTGATTTTTCAACCAAGTAGAAAATAGTTTAAATTGTGTTGTAAAATATAGTGAAGACAAAATTGAAGGACAATGATGAATACTGCCGATCATCATGATGAAGAGACTTGTGGAAATCAACCCCGTACCAAGTACTGAAAGAATGTATTTAAGGCAATGTAGGTAATTTCCACCATGCTTCCTGTTCCCACCTGTATGGCTGGTTCCCACATACACCACTACTAAACCCAACCTGTCTTTTGCCCATTTCCCCAAATATTGCCTTATACATGTCCCACATCCTTGCTCCTGACAAAGACATGCCCAAAACCTCAATACCCATTACAAGCAGCTCCCTTGAATCTCCATCTATCCCTTAACCTCTTAATTTTTCCTCTAGTCCCTCACCTAGCTGCTCTCCCAATCCCCGGACTTTCCCCAACTGCCCCTCATTCCCTCCTTTGGCTGCCGTACCCACCTTCATTTCCTCCCTTCCTCTTCTCCCCTCCTTAATTTACCTTTGCAGTGTATAACATAACCACTTATAAACCCAGAAATACATGCCAGCTTATGTGAAAGAAAAACACTTTAATGGTATTAATCATAAATACCCAATCCAATTAGGCCCCACTAGGCAGAAATGATGTGTATTTTGGTAACCTATTTCCTCTCTGTGGGCAGCCATTAATCCCATACTTCCTGCAGGTGCCAGGATGTACTAATCCTTGTAGCCATGGCAGGATGCATACAGTGTATAAACTCTGGGTTTCTTCTCTCAGTTCCAGCTTTTGGCAGAGGTGAATGGACCAGCAGAAGCTGATGATAGTAAAATCATAATGTTGAATTCATGTGTTGCCTTTGGCTGTACTAACAGATCTGTAAGTGGCGTTAGCTTTCAAAAACTACCTGTCAAAATTGCAAGCATGTGAGAATATTGCCTGTTACTTGGAGTTTGGTAATGGTTTTCTCTGGGTACAGTTTCCTCCGCAATGTAACACTGATTAGTCAGTCTCAAATTGCAGAAAAAGGATAGATAATCAAAAAAGTATATAATTATATATATGTATATATATATATATATATATATATATATATATATATATATATATATATATATATATATATATATATATATATATATATAAGTACATATATGTGTATATATATATATATATATATATATATATATATATATATATATATATATGTATATATATATATAAAAATATATATATGTACATATTTATATATATATATATTAGGGCTGTGCTCACCGCTCGCGATGCTCGATGGACCGCGATTTTCATGCCATGCTACGATTATCGAGCATGACATGGAACTCATGAGCATCGCAAAAAAATAAAAACTTCAACTACCTTTTTAAATAGGCTTGTGAAGCTAAAAAATCCCGTCGTGTTGGCGACATCGATGTCCCGATTCACAGCGGAACTACGCAAAATGCGTAAGTTCGATATACGCTAAGCCGTTAGAGCGTACTTCACACTCTAACAGGTTCAGAATCATGAGGTGTAGTTGCATGTTTATACCGCTAGCTTGATATGGCGCTGGCTAGCGGTATCAGCACTTCGATCAAGCTGTTTTTCGCGCCCTGCTTTCACACTATAAACAAAATGGCCGCCGTTTTCATGCTCGTGAGCATCGTTTAGGTTTTGGTGATGCTCGTGAGCTGAAAAAAATTGGTGAGCACAGCCCTAATATATATATATATATATATATATATATATATATATATATATATATATATATATATATATATATATATATATATATATATATATCACTCTCCCTTCTACCTGTTTCCACACCGTGAGGCGTGACCATTCGTTCTCACCCTGAATTTCTTCCTCCTACCATCCCTTATATTTCCCCCCCCCCCCACAGCTCACTCTTGGAATAAATAGTATGTCATGGTTACTGTTGTTATTGATGACATGGTCCTCATCACGTTCTAGAGTATGACTGAAATGAGAGCATGACCTCATACAGACTGCATGTGCATAGTACAAATTGGATAGAGTTGCAATCCATGCAATCCATGTAATGATGTTTACATTTTACCATGAATTGTCAATGAAAAAAAGGCAAAATTCATTATGTTCAGAGTAATGTCAACGCACCACACAGTGGCAACATACTTGGTTTACTTACCGATAAGGTTAGGAACAAACATAAAGATGTTATCCGTCATTTTGACTGAATCTCTTGGAGTATTTTCTCTGGGATTGATCAAGATTCAAGGAGTACCTGTCACGGTAATTATATACTCTCGTCCACGATCTCGTTTAAATCTCGCCATCCTAATGGCATGACAACCGGCGGGTTTCTGTAAAACGCAGAATTGAAACTTCAGGATAAATGTTCTGGAAACATGGTGCGCATGGTCAACAAGCTGTGCGACATATAATATGGGAGGAAGTAGGGATTCTCTAATTAGTAATTGTTGAAATAAATTGTACAATCTCAATGAAATTTTAATTTCAACTAAAATTTCACACAAAAAAAAAAATGAATAGATGAATCAGTAAATCCTAAATAGAAAGAGTTAAAAACGAATAAAGAGAGACCAAGTTGGCAATACGCAACAAATCAGTCAGTCACTATTTAAAGGGAATTATGCAAATAATGGATAAAAGAAGTCAAACAATAAAATGTGTTACCCAGTTTGTAATGATACATGCAGGCTTTAATGAACAAAATCGTATTTTTGATAATAAAAATGTTAAAGTATTATTGCAGTAGGACCTCTGGTTCAGATAATATTGAGACCAAAGCAATGGTATGATTTCATTTTAAAAGATTCATGAATTAAAATAGATCTGAATTCAGTTATGTCTAAAGATCATCACTGCAAGATAACAGTTAGACATATGACTTATACAGAAAAGAATTAATGTTGCATTTTATAGCTGCAATAAATGCATATCTTGGATTGAATCCACATTTTGCTCATTTTCATTTTATACATATTTAATATCTACACTTAGAGATAAGCTATTTCTAAATCAAAATGTATGTCTAACTTGCTATCATAACTTAACTGTAATAACAAAAATTAAATTCAGTAAACAGGTGTGGATCGTCTGGACATTTTATTCAAAATTAATTTATCTCCATGAATTGTTATTTTTGTAAGCTTAACAAGAGATGCATCTCTCGCCTAACTGACAAAGAAAAATGACCACAAGATACTTTACCATTTTATTTTTACTTTTCTACATGTTTTGGATATTTTCTATTCATATAGGATAGAATGACATGTTTTTATATAGCGAAAAAGAAATGAAGCTGCATATTGCTACCATTTCTTAATGCTTAATTGAGGGGAAAGATATTTGTGATTTAAAAAATTAACCATCTCACTATTAGGAAAACAATAATGTCACATTTAAGATTCAAGCGTTAGTTTATAAAGTTGGTAGATTTAGTGTAAGTTATTTACACTCCTCAATTTGATATTTTGCACAATAGTGCAAAAGTAGAATGAATCAGGTCAGCATTGTTGGTAAAGCTTCATGCATTATACGAAACCGTTTTCCGCTACCGAATTCCTAGTTTTCAACGCAGCCAACTCATTTCTCTAATTATTCAAAATGGCCGAAAGTCAAGATGGATATTGAAGATGGAAATCCTGAAGATAATTTACGAATATCCTTTATACTAGGCTCTGCACTTAGAGAAGGAGACACCGACAGATTCCTCAACGTTTATGACAACCTTGTACCTAAGAATAAGCAACAGGTAACTTTTAGTTGTGTTCCATAGACGTTTCTATCGGTGGTACCTTCGAACTTGCTGAGTTGTCTTTTATGATTTGTCAACCAGCCGAACGGTACTGAAAGCCACTCTTGTTTTATTTCTTTCGTTTATCTTTCAGACCGTAACCCAATAACTTCCACATTTTAGGGTAGTTGGTTTGTCAAATTAACATACTGACAGGGAAAGAACAAGATAAAAAGAACAGAAACGCCCCATTTTGGTAAGTCATGGACCTTTATAACATTCCAACTTGCCACTGATGATATGGCAATGCAAATGTTCAGTTTGAATTGTCAGTTCACAAGTGCTCGTCAATTGCAGCTGCCTGCCGTTTATTTTTTATTTGTAAATTGTAGGACTATTTGAACTTAAAATCTCTTGCCATGTTGTGTATGCATTGTTTTAAAAGATATCTCCTAGCACACTTTCTTTTTCTTTAAATTTACATTACATTATATTTGAACTGTCATAAAATGCTACATGTCATCTATGTTTACCTGTAAACTACACTTTTGAATACTTGGCAACCTTAAAATTCTCTTTGGTAAAACACTTCTTTAACCTTTGATTGAAAACGAATCCATATTCATACAGCAATATTTCTCATTGAAAAGCTAAATATTTTAACTTCTGATTGTTGTGATTTGTATTAAGTTTGTTTGAGAAATTTTGAATTACTACTTTAACACAAAGTTATTGTTTGATACCTTATCAAGGTTTTAGTCAAGAATATGTTATTCCTACCGTTTTCGAAGCTTGTTTTGTGATCTTTGTTTTTGCTTGTAGTAAATATTTAAGGTATTTTGTTCTGATATCTGCATTTATATATATATATATATATATATATGACACATATCATTTATCTAATTTGCATCCTGGGCTGCTTCTGGTTTCTCAATGTCATTAAGATGGATATTCTAATGATCATATCTCTCTGATTGCTATATATATGTTAGGCAGAAAAGAATCCAATGGGGTGCTACTGATTATTGGCCCTCAAACAAAACCCTATTGGCAGCTAATTTAAATCAATGATTGTCTCATGACCTTTAACATTTTGATATGTTGGCATTGTATCAGTTTCTTCTTTTGATTTAAATGATGTAGTTGAAAGCTTCTAACTATGTGGTATAGTCAGTTCTAGATAATGGGTGGTATATACATATATGCCCACTACCCTGGTTGAAGTGAAACAAAATATCAACTCTGGATGAAAGATTAAGCCTGGTGCAGCAACCAGGGTCTTAGCCAGGATTTACAAACTGTGTGCCCAAAAGTGACAATTGTTAAATTTGTGGGCCCCCTATTTTTCAGAGAGCACACTATACTCAGATTACAGCAATAAGCATTCTTTTACTTATATTGACATAAGGCATAATATCCTCATACAATATTATGGGAATTATATTGAGATGAAAATATCATCTTCTTCAAAAAGTATACATTTTGTGAAAATCCGCAACATTTTTTGGTTGTTCTGAAAGGTGATTTTTGAGAGTTAAACGGTTAAGTGTCCAAATGATGCCCAGACACCTTGCTGTCTAAAACTATATGCCTGCAACCATAACAATTTTCTAACATCAATTGGCCTTTTAAAATTGAATCATTGATTGTGCATCCTAAGTCACAATAATATGGTCAATCGTTTTATATGAATTACTGGTAGTTAATAATGTGCAGACAATTAGTAACCTAGATTTCTAGGCTGTATTATGTATTTTTAGACACGTTTTTCTGTTGCCCGGCATCAAATAGTCACGGTGGCCTGAGTGGCCAATTCAGTTTACATTTATCTCACCAGGGGAATAGAGGACTCTGAGTATGACATGGCAAGATATAGGAGGACCATATGGTGCCATCTATCTGTCATATCTGGTACTACACCACACTCATGTTAGTCAATTCAGAAGAGAATGGCAACTTTTCAGGGACTAGGAGCCTAGTCTAGACAATTGGCTATAAGAATGTTGCAGACCAGAAATTTAAAAGATAGTCAAGAATGAACAACCAATTACAATTTGGCATCAGACATTTTTGTGGAAAGTTGCAATTTGTACTCCCAATCGTTATGTATTTAAATATTTTAGGGCAATCAGTTTTGAAACGCTAATTTAGTAGTTAAGGTATAATAAAAAAAGTCCCATTATTTCCATCTAAACCCAGGTGCTTAGAATGATTTATTATTCAAGAACATTTCCGTTCTAAGACCTCATCAGGTTCTGCTTTATACAATGGTTTTTATTAATTTATGAGATGACAATGCTTTCTACATATAGAAGCAGACAAACACAGCTGTATATACAACGTCTAGATAACATGCATTGTGTGCAACAGCTACATTGATTGAATAAAACAAATCTATTGATTGTGGCATTCGCTTTTGCATTTGAAATTGTCATATGATGCATGAGTAATGTTGGCTGAGCCAGACTGGTCTCAGGATCCACTGCTCTTCACGTGGCAAGCCTTCAATGCATGTCTTTATATTAAGACATTTTACATCCCATTGGTTGGCTTATAAATTATTTATGAAAGATTTATTATATATAATTTCTTGGTTTAACATTTTGAGGACAGGGTGTCCCTAAGCCAGGGTCTGACACTTTAGGCTAGGGGCTTGAAAAGACCTTTTGATAAGAATTAGTGGTCAAAAACAGGATTTCTGGTTAGTATACAAGCTATTTTGGGCCCCTATTCTGATAAATCTAGGGGCCCACATCAAAATCTAGGGGCATATGCCCCCGGGAAAGTCAAACCCTGTAAGCCAGGGTCTTGGCCTGAATTTAGAAACTGGGTGTCCAAAAATGACAATTGTAAAAATTTTTGGCGTCCTATTTTTCAAGGGAGAAAGCAATATACTTCAAGTAACAGCCATAAACATGTATCAGGCATATTATCATTATAAATACAATATATTGGGAATTACATGTGTATTGAGGTGAAAAAACTATATGCTTGAAATTGACATTCAAAGAAATTACCTCCATAAACGTTTGGGTGTCCAGAGTTGTGATTTTTTGGGGTTTTAGGTATCCAAAAGATGCCCAGATGCCCCGCTGGCTAAGACTATACCCTAAACCTATATTGTACACCCGTTGGTTGGCTTATAGATTATTCATGAAAGATTTATGATATGTAGAAGTTCCTGGTTTATCATTTTGACATGACCAGGTGTCCATGAAATCCTTTCTTGAGGATGCATATTGTCTAAAACTGTCCAGATAATATCAATACTAAAGGGAGATGTTGAGAAAAATTGACAGAAAAAGTACTGTACAGTAGTATATATATAGAAGTTTCTGGATTCACATTTTGATGACCCGGTGTCCCTAGACCCATAAAATTCTATCTTGAGCATGCAAGTTGTTTAAAACCTGGATAATATCAACATTAAATGGAGAGAAAATTGACAGAAAAGTACTGCTTGTGTTCGGTTTAGCAATTCTCCAAATATTATTTTGAGGGGAACATTACTGTAATTGATGAGTTATGTTCATAGGGATCAGGTCATTTGTACAGTACCAAGTCACCATCATTACGCACAGTCACAATATATTGTGCAATGTTAGGGATAGATTCAAAGTACATTAATGCATTAACCTAGGAAGCAGCATTTACTAACACAACCTAATGTTGCTATTGGCAAGGATTTCACAACACCAATCTTAGTCATTCTTATTTATAGTATAAATACACGCTCAATATCATTATGGATATTACCACACTGTTTCCACCCTGGGTAGCTATTGCACATGCACATATTTAGAAGTTATCTCATAATCAATCTGAGACTGAAAACAGGGCTCGAAATGAGAAAAAAATCCAGGGAGCCCAATTGCATCTTCATAAGCTTCATAAAGGTGCTGTGTATAGCAAACAGTACATCTTTCGGCTCCCTGCAAAAATTTGAGGGAGCTGAAGGAGAATTCAAGAGAGCCCTGGGGTCCTGGCACCCCCTAATTTTGAGCCCTGGAAAATAATGAATATATATGTGAAAAGATTTTCCATATAGATCCTTATATATATCCTAATTTACTCACTGATTTGACCTTGTGAATCACACGTAGGACACCCACATATTTTAGGAGTAATTAAAAAAAGTCAAACTGTAAGCAAATAATTGGAAATTTTGACTTTGTTGTAAAAACTCGGATATATTTTTAAACATTTTCTTAATAAAGTAAATATCTGTTTTTGGTTGTAACTCCAATTATGTAATGAGGTTACCCCTTGGAAAATAGGACAGCCAAAAGTTTCATGATGTGTCATTTTGGAGACCTGATTTTGAAATTTCCATTCTTGAAAGTTCTGAGTTCAACTTCATAGATCTTGACCCCTTTACTACAGTGATGAAGATATCAATCTTTGCTTTGAGGTCCCCATCTCTATAACACGTTTAATTGGCTTGCCTCGGTGTTGTGTCGAGGATCTGAGTTATTTGGAGAAGTGTTGAGTTGAGGAGAGTGACTCACTCGATGATATCAGCAGCAGCAGTCAGAAAGAACCACCTAGAACACCAAGAAATAGCTTAGGCAACAACAAAAACTATTATGTTTCTTGTGACTTACCTTGTTTGGCTTAAAAAAATGTTTGTTTCCTGTAACGCGACCCTAACAAGTTTTTACTCAAAAAATAGCGTCCCTTAAGTTTTTTTTCTGCCCTTGTAAACTTCCAATCGACATGAATACACAATAAGAAGACTGCATTACAACTACTGCTGCCCAGAAAATGCATCGTTTGAAAGAAATAATCCAAATTTTTTTTTTACATTCCTACCTTTCCTATTTTTTTCGGTTACAGGAAACTAAAAAAAATTGGGCCCTACAGTAGTACTTGTAACCCAACTTTCCATCAAAATCTTTCTTCATGCAAGAAAGGTCATACTAAATCACGCCATGCAGGGTCTTAGCCGATATTTGGAAACAGGGTGTTCAAATAGAGGTTTCATAGACTTTTGCGTGTCCAAAGTGTGGTACAAAATACATAAGTACTAATAAGATAGACCCTATACCTTTACAGATTTTGCTTTTTTAGGCCAGATACTGCTTTGTGTGTCTTATAAAAGTGACACTACAGCTTCTACATCTTCTGTCTTCTAAGAAAAGTCATCTTCAGCAAATTCTGACATAAAGTTTTGGGTGTCCAAACTGTCAAAAAACAGTGTTCTGCGTGTCCAAATGACACACTGGACGCATTACAGCTAAGCCCCTGACGCCATGACAGTGGTTATTTCTAGCCCTGTGTGTGTAACAAATTAGCTGAGTTTGGTTTTCTAGTGGCAGAGGATCGCTTAATTAAAAATGTTAGGGTCGATCCCTGACAAAAGGTTATGTCCAGCCTTGTCTGTGTAGCTAATTATCCAAGTTTGGTTTTCTACAAGCCGTGACAGTGGTTATTTCTAGCCCTACTGTGTGTCTAACAAATTAGCTGAGTTTGGTTTTCTAGTGTCCGAGGATCGTTAGGTGAAGATCTTAGGGTCAAGCCCTGACAGTGGTTATTTCCAGCCCTGTGTGTGTAACAAATTAGCTGAGTTTGGTTTTCTAGTGACAGAGGATAACTGGGTGATTGGCCCAGCATGCTTGCTGTTCCTACCACATATATTATGTGGAACCCTGCCAGTGCTGCTCACTGGTGGCTGCTCTTAAACATGGCTAGGCCAAGACCGAGCTACCGTGTGTTTCTTATCCCTTCCACAGGACAACCCCCCTCCCCCCCCCCCCCCCCACACATGTAAATGCACACACACACACACCCATGTTGGAAGCTGCGCTTAGGCATGGATATCCAAGACATATATATATATATGTATAATTATATATATATATATATATATATATATATATATATATATATATATATATATATATATATATATATATATATACATATATATATACATATATATATACATATATATATACATATATATATATACATATATATATATATATATATATATATATATATATATATATATATATATATATATATATATATATATATATATATATATATATATATATATATATATATATATATTACCCCATCCACAGGACAACCCCCTCTCCCCCTACACACATGCACACACACAAAACTAGACTAGCTCCTAGTCTATGATTTACTTATATTGTGCTTTTCTCTGTTCTGGCCTATCTTTTGTTCAATATTTAGGCATGCTTGCTGTTCCTACCACATATATTATGTGGAACCCTGCCAGTGCTGCTCACTGGTGGCTGCTCTTAAACATGGCTAGGCCAAGACCGAGCTACCGTGTGTTTCTTATCCCTTCCACAGGACAACCCCCCTCCCCCCCCCCCCCCCCCCACACACGCACACATGTAAATGCACACACACACACACCCATGTTGGAGGCTGCGCTTAGGCATGGATATCCAAGACATATATATATATGTATAATTATATATATATATATATTATATATATATATATATATATATATATATATATATATATATATATATATATATATATATATATATATATATATATACATATATATATACATATATATATACATATATATATATATATATATATATATATATATATATATATATATATATATATATATATATATATATATATATATATATATATATATATTACCCCATCCACAGGACAACCCCCTCTCCCCCTACACACATGCACACACACAAAACTAGACTAGCTCCTAGTCTATGATTTACTTATATTGTGCTTTTCTCTGTTCTGGCCTATCTTTTGTTCAATATTTAGGTGTTAGTTTTAGATGCTGTTGATAGATGGCACCAGTGGTGGTCAACCTTGTCAGTCAGAACCATCCAAATAGACCCTTGCTGGCCGCCTGGTGAGCCAATATAGAACTAAATATGGGTAGACAGTTTAAAATGGTATATAAACATTAGGTGAGTTATTAAAGAAGTGATAAATTTTCTTGGCCTAGGACTAGGCTAACACAAAACAAACACAACACACACATGTTAGAAGCTGTCCAAGATATAGCTACATATATTGTCCATGTACAGCCCATTCCCCTCCTCCCACGCACATGTACACCCACATGCATACACACACACACATATGTTGGAGGCTGCTCTTAAAAATATGGCTGTCCAAGACAGCTACATATCTTACCCCATCCACAGGGTAACCCTCAAGCCTGGTACATGTCATCTTACCCTCCTATTCTGAGTAAAGGGCATCATGGCGTGTCACATGTCATACATATTTAAAACAGTCACACCTGTGTTGGGTTATTAGTGCCCATAGATGTTCAGTCCACTTACTCGCACCTGTATTTGGTAAATATTTACATGTCAATTAGATCACCTGAAAACCTGTGAAATGGAATGCCTTAAAGGCATGGAGTAAACAATCAGAAAAATGGGATGGGAGTATTTGAGAAACATGTGACCTACTTACTTTCCTGCACAAACAAATTATCTACAAAACTTAAGGTTGACTCTCTTTTGATATATATTTACTAACAAATCTAATTAAGTTTTTACACAAAGATAGTTATGTGAATAGATAGTTATGTGAATCGTTAATTTCAAAAACAATCTAATCCAATATTGATACTTTTAAAATGATACAATATTCTAACAATATCTTAATTACTTCAAGCAAGGCTTCAATTGGCCTGCTGGGAGTAATTTATCAAGTGGCGTCCTGCCGTCTGTTCTTGTCTAGCTCAATTATAAGTAGATTCTTGTTTCTCATATGTTAAAAGGTTATTGTTAAGCATATTGTTAAAAAGTATTTAAATGATCCGATACTTTTCCTTATCGATAATCGATATTATCAGTGTATTGAACAACGATCTGCATCCCTACACATAGAAGATATAATCATGGTGAAATGCCTTTTCTTAAGCCATAAGGTCTAGAGAGCATAAGGTCCAGATATTGAAATTTCTTCATAGAAAATTTTGCCTGTCAAAAAAGGGGATTTTTCAGCAAACATCCTTTCTAAAAGGCAGGCTGGTTGGGTCATGGCTAAGTCCCTGTGACCCTGATGCACCCACTATCCTTTTATAGCCAAGGGATAAGTAGCTCTCTGAACCCCTGAGAAAAAAGGCTGCAAGAGAGTATTTTGGAGTGAGAAAGATGACAAGCAACCCCATAAACATAAGATATGGCTACCATGTGTCATGCTGCACTGCATCTGTGGTCAGTAAATTGAAATTCCAACAGAAAACAGACTATTAACCCATTCATGCCTGGAGATCTCCTTCACGTGGGTCATCTGGATCTAAAACACTTTAACCCTTATGCTGCTGGCGGTTAATTTGGCTAATACAAATGATGCAAAAAAAACTGAAAAATGACTGAAACCCTGGCAAATGGGTACTCATCTGAGATTACTCAATGAGTACCGACATGACAGGGTTTACATGGTTTTCGAAAAAAATTGCATAATTGTGCTTTGGAAGACAGAAACCTCAGCATTGGAAGGGTTAAGAAATAATTTTGAATTGACCGTATTCGTCTGTTTTTAAACCGCACAGACCCCAGATAAGCAACCCGCTTTTTCTGACAATTTTTGGAAATAGCAAGCCAGCGGACATTATTTTCTGGCCTTCGGAATTACCCCATTATCCCAATTAGGTATTTTACTAGTTACTAGATTTGCCTGTTTTACGGAAGCCACATTGTCCACAGCATGAATAAACGCTCCTCATGGACTTTAAACCTATCAGATATTAAACTGCTAAATTTGCCTGTATAATAGGACTGGTCTTAATAACCTGATTCTTTGAGCCTAATATTGACAAAATAGTTCAAGGGAAACCCCTGGGCAAAATGTGGGGATTCCCTTTGAAATTGCTTAGGCGTAAAATAGGACTGGTCTAATTAACCTGATTCTTTGAGCCTAATAGTGACACAATAGTTCAAGGGAGACCCCTGGGCAAAATGTGGGAATTCTCTTTGAAATAGCCTAGTCATAAACTACGACTGGTCTCAATAACCTGATTCCTTGAGCGCTATAAATAGAGCGTCCTGAGGATAGCTGTTCATTTCGAGCCTTGCTAGTATGTGTGATGGATCTCTACCAGTGCCTGTACAATAAGGTGAGGGGCTACTCGGGCTAGACTTGACAACTTCCATACATAATAGAAAGGGCTATTTGCATAAAGATCTGAGCTTAGGGCCTACCAGGTCAACATATTCAACATCTGCTTAGTCTATCTGTCAGTTTTATTCTCAATCAGAGATGTTATTTAAGCAATTCACTTCTGGACACCCACATAAGTCAAATCCTCGTTTGTATGTACATATATACATATATATATATATATATATATATATATATATATATATATATATATATATATATATATATATATATATATATATATATATATATATATATAAATATATATAAATATATATATATATATATATATATATATATATATATATATATATATATATCTATATATATATATATATATATATATATATATATATATATATATATATATATATATATATATATGTCATGACATATATATATCAAGACTATCAATCTTCCAGTGTGATAGCTGATGAGAGCCTCAGCCAGCAGGGTGTCTAGTAATAGTTACCACACCCAAATGACAGTATTACCTGAATATATAAATCTTTTTGAAATAGGAGCAAAGCAAGAAAGAATAGAATATTCATGTAATTATCATTTTAGGATGAGCTGTGAAAAAAAGAATTCCTATCATATATTTACCAAAATGCTCTCAATTCTCAAATAGGGCACCATAATATCTAGACCTTTCATACCCTGCATTTAATTACCCCCATGGATGGGTTACCATTGCAATAGGTATATAGGTCAGGATAAGCCAACATGGTGGATGCATTATGAGTTAACAGCATGCAACATAACCATTTGCCTTGTTGCAAGTGAATTCAGCAAAAACGGCAATTGATGAAGGCATAAGGAACAAAACCTACTTATTAGTAGAATTTTTTGCTGGAATGCAACATGTTCAATATTGACCCAATTTGTGATTAAGGTTTGCACATATTTGATTTGACAACACATTTCAGTATTTGTTTAGATGCAGTGTATGAATTTCTAGTTTATATTAATTAGAGAACATTTTAAGTATAACAATTTACATATTGTTTTCCGGGATTTTTACTTGTCCTACAGAGATTTTAGCTAGCTATTAGCGGGAGGGGCTGGTGGATGGGTAAACCATATTCAGCAAGTAGCCAGTTCAAGGAAGGATCTTACCCAGTATTTAGAAACTGGGTGCCCAAAATTGTCAATTCAGAATTTTTTCGATGTCCTATTTTTCAACGGAGACCACAATATACTTATAGTACCACCATAAACATGTATTTAGTAAACTGAAATAAGGTGTAATATCCTTATACAATATCATGGGATTTATATAGGTGGGAAATAAATTTCATTTTGTGTGTGAAAATGACATTTCACTAAATTACTCCCAAATAACTTAGGGTGTCCTGAGGGATAATTTTTGAGGGTTTGGGTGTCCTGTGCCCTAATGACAGGAGAGACCCCTTGCTGGCTAAGACCATGGACTTCCAGGCACATATAGGCCAGATAGGATTAGCCCATTCTCACTCCCTTTTTCATGCCCCATTTACCTACATTTACAGCGCAGTTGGTCTGTAATCCTATCCTCCCTCCCTAAAGGCGCTGTCACCCGCTGGAATTGATGACCCACCAGATATATCAAGATGTTTAGATTTACTATTTACATACCACTTGCATACCAAAGATATTTAGGTATTCTGAAGATGATCTTTAAAATAAAATAAAAGTAGTATTTGTCAATGGAAGAGTTATTTTACAAAATTTCTTTGTTTTTTATAAACATTTATAATTACACAGTAATAGCCATTAGGCATGTTTGAGACACATAGGGTGCCCTAGACTTGCTACAAGTCTGAGTTTTGTGACTCTTTTCTTAGTCTCACTGATCTTACCTGAGTGAATTTCAAGGGGGACACACTTGAGTTGTAGTCTGTAACACATGACTTTCTAACTGCAACTGTGCTGCCATCTATATGTTGAGAGAGGCATCACAAGTCTGTGTTATCTGGCTCTTTCCTTAGTTTCACTGTTCTAACAGTTAACTTGAGTTAATTTACCTCCAGGTTTAGTTCTGAATAAATCCTCGATGGTACACACTTAGGTTGTAGTCTGTAACACATGACTTTCTAACTGCAACTTCTGAAAACTGTGCTGCCATCTATAGGTTGAGAGAGGCATCACACCTACCCAATAGTGGTGGTGGCATTATAACATTAAACCTAGGTCAGCCAGAGAACCAGTCTAAGGGTGCCCTGGAGATGAATGGGTCAGCCAGTTAGGGATGGGTTGTACTCATTGTGAGGCACTCAACTATGGAGCTTCTGATCAGGGAGGAAGATTCTAAACAATTGTGATCTACGGTTCAGACCAGTCGTTTGTTTGGGTATGAAATTGACACTGCCAGATCCATTTGATAAATCTTATCACATTTCAGTTATTCAGTCGGCTACCTAACTTCCTGTATTCCTATTCAATTCAAAATCAGAAAATCTTATGACAATCTGTCAAGCCTGCTTTCCTATGGAGTAATAACAGTCAGGTGGATTATGTACCGTATACCGATTTGAGATTGTGGCAGTTCGATTAATGTATACTTAGCACACCCCTTGAGTACACATTTATTAAACTATGCTCCATTTTTTGAATGCCCAATCATTATAGTATGCTTGTATATCTACACACACACACACACACACACACACACACACACACACACACACACACACAAACACACACAAACACACACACACAAACACACACACACACACAAACACACACACACACACACACATATATATCAACAGGTAAAAAAGTGGTTCATGTCACCAAAACTTCAAGGTCACATGACCAAAATCTTTATTCCACTAACTTCAAGCCCCACATAAAATGTATGTATGTTTTCTTCACTAAATATTCTTGAAGTGGTTACACCACTTTGACTCTCTGAGCAAGAGGAGGGTCAATCCTTTTAGTTTAGTGCTCCAAATTTGAGTAGGTAGTGAGGAATTTTGTGCTGAACAATAATCACAAGTTGAAATAAACCTGCAGAGATTGTATAGTCATGTGCAATGAGGTGTTCACAGGTGTGTAGGATTTACAGCTGCTACATTAGTTTCTTGGTGTTCATTGCTGACTCGGTATGAAAATATATTTATTTCCTGTAACGGTCTGAAATAAATGGGGTAGGTAGGTAAAAACAATTTTTTTGGAAGGGAGGAAAAAATGAGGGTAGAGATTTTTTGAGTTAAAACCCTCTTCCAGGCTACAGGAAACAAACAACTTTTTTAAGCCCTAGGCATCACCAGCCAAACATGGTAGTAGTCATCTTACATAGATCAGTTTACCCTTTTGCTGCTGGAGGCTAATTTAGCCAATACAAAATGATGCAAAAAAAACAACTGACAAATAATTGAAACCCTGGCAAATGGGTACTCATCTGAGAGTACTCATCGAGAGCTATTCAGTTAATGCCAACATGACAGGGTTTAGTTTTTTTTCAAAAATCTTTGCATCCTTGGACGAAAGTTGCCTCAGCATCGGAAGGGTTTAAAGTGGAGTACCAAATAACCTGATAGAGGACGGAGAAAAATAACACAGGAAAACAACATGCTTGTATAGTGTGTATTTGTGCATGAGAAGGCACGTGAATCTTTCAAATTGGATTTTCCACCTATTCACACATGTAGTGCCCAAAAACATCCTGACTAGTGACTACCCTAACCAGATTAAGCTAAGAATACCCAGGATATCCTAGGATATTGGCAGTTCCTGGGAAGTCTTAAGCTTTATTTGGTTAGGCTATTTCAAAGATAATTCACTGAAAAATGCATATTTTGGAAAATATGAAAGTGAAACATTCAGTAGAACTTGTGAAATGATGTATTATTCTTTAAGTCATTTTAAAAACGTTCAAAAATTAAATATAAGAGGAACACTATTGAAAGCATAAATGGGTAAAGGGCCAAACTTGCACATAGGACCAAATAGGGCTGTCACATATTTTAGGTAGACCCTGTGTATCTAAAAAAGTTAAAATTAACCTTCTACACTGTTTAAATAACATGTTCTTAATGTTTTGAGGAATTAGGCAAATTTTCTAGGTTCAGGCTTATGAATTAAAAAAAAAAGCATCATCAGCTAGTAGTGTCTTGCTATTCTTTGAGAATTACTTATTTATTTAGCCTTGTATGACAATTTTTTTAGTATATTTTTTTATGGAATGGTGTGTTTGTATGTATGTATATGTGTGTGTGTATAATATACTATATACATATGTATATATATATACATATATATATATATATATATATATATATATATATATATATATATATAAATATATATATATATATATATATATATATATATATATATTTATATAATATATATATATATATATATATATATATATATTTATATAATATATATATATATGTGTGTCTGTATGATAGTGTGTGTATAGTATGTAGGTGTGTGTATATATTTGAGTGTATATGTGACTGTGTATGTGT
Organism: Maea johnstoni; assembly: GCA_963942565.1. Taxonomy (NCBI): domain Eukaryota; kingdom Metazoa; phylum Annelida; class Polychaeta; order Spionida; family Magelonidae; genus Maea; species Maea johnstoni. The sequence goes on along the minus strand of OZ012691.1, from coordinate 3,935,723 downwards.
GTGAGTGTGTGTGTGCGTGATTAGTGTTGTATCTATTGATTATTCCACAGCTTGTTTGTTTTGTGCTGACACTATTGTAATGCACACATGCCTATCAAAGCATGTCCTGTGGTGCGACTACGCCACCGAGGAGCCAGCAATGAGACAGTGAAACCTCCCACTTGCCTTGATTGAGTGAGTGAGGAGGAGGAGGAGGAACTCTTCTGGCTTGGAGGTAGAGAAGCCAGCGTGTGTGTGTGTGTGTCGGCAAGATGGCCTCAGTGTAGAGACAGTCCTGCTGAACGCCGCCCAGGGATATTCTATTCACGCCGTAAGGAAGGTAGAGGATCGTGGCAGGCTGTCTGAGGGAGCGGGAGACATGGATAGAAGGGCAAGGTAGGTGCAGGCTGTGATGAGCTAGTTCACGCGTTACCCTGGCTGTTTATGTGAGCAGCTTTTCAGGCAGAATATTCTGGAATGCATTGGGTCATCAGTTCCCCAGTTCACCCTCAGAGGGCCTAGTGGTGGTATGCGTAAGCGTGTGTGTGTGCGTGTATGTGTGCGTGTATGATCAAGAAGCTGCCATGAATACCACCATCACTGCCGCCACCGCCGGCCGGCTATCGGACATGGTTCAGTAAAACACTCAAACAAAGCCACCACCAGAGAAAGGTCAATCAATCAGCTATGCTATTTCACAAGCATTTTCCTCTTGGGCTCAATCTTCCCAGGTTCTCTTGCAGACTCAAGGCTTAATTAGTTAGGACTGGCATGAAACAGGTTGTGTCTGGGGAACCCTCAGTAGGGCTTTACACTGTTAAAGTAGCAGTCGGAGGAGGAGGCAGCCCTGTTAGGCAATTATCAGTCTTTGGGCTGTGATTACCGTCTAGCCAATTGACATTACTTGATCCTGACCATTAGACACACGTAGAGTGCCGTAGGATCTGCCTTCCTGCTCCCCTTCCTTCTACAGCTGCTCATTTGAGAAACCCTCATTACACAGCAAATCCCCCTCCGCTGCTAGGGGTGATATCTCACCCATATCTCATCCTATTATAGATTGGCAATTATTCTCCGTCTCATGTAAGTAATGTTGGCAGAGTGTGCGTCTGCCACCACCACCATAGAGTGATTCCCTCCCTATAAACGATCTATCTGGGACATATTTAAACAGCAGGCACTGTGTCAGTGTTTTTTTACCATAGCCAGGCAGACATAGATGTGATGACCTAGTTTCTGCCGGCTCTCTGCTAGGTTTCATCTGACATTTCAAAGCATAAGGTATGTAGTGTTATGTACATGGAGAGAGAGAGAGAGAGAGAGAGAGAGAGAGAGAGAGAGAGAGAGAGAGAGAGAGAGAGAGAGAGAGAGAGAGAGAGAGAGAGAGAGAGAGAGAGAGAGGTGATTGATATTTGGATTTGGGAAACTCAATTTTTTCCATACCCCCTTCATATCAAAAATTATGAATGTTTCTAATAGAAAAGACACTTTCCAATTTAGTCAAGTTATGTAGCTGTGTTTTTGTCGTTTAGTGTTACCAAGTACATGGATTTGTGGACAAATTTAACCCTCAAGTCTACCCAGTTGCTGTGAACACTCTATTTGCCCTACAAACGAATGTCAATTAAAAGAGTGACTTGTGTAGGTCATTGTAGGTACCTTGTCGTGTAGGGACGGTAAGCAGCATGTTTTTTGTGAGCCAATTTAATCCTCAAGTCTAATTCAGTCAATGTGAAGGCTTTAGCTGCTCTACAAACGTATGTCAATTGCTGTAAAACAAAGAATTTTGTAGGTCATTGTAGTTAATACCTTGTCGGCATGGTGGGTAAATACAATGTTTTGTGAGGTTTTGTTGGCAAAGTTAACCCTAATGTCTCATACAGTTGCTGTGAAGAGTGTAGTTGCCCTACAAACGAATGCCAATTAAAACGGTGACTTATGTAGGTCATTGTAGGTACCTTGTCTGTAGGGTGTACATGGTTTTGTTGGCAATTTGTCTCATACAGTTGCTGTGAAGAGAGTAGTTGCTAGATACAAACGTATGCCAATTAAAACAGTGACTTGTGTAGGTCATTGTACGTACCTACTTAGGCTGAATAATCATGTCTGAGCCTAGGGACTATAGCATATATAGTAGGCTTAGGGCTCTTGCTTACATTATTGTGTATGCTATCAATAATTCAGGGTAAAGTGGGTATTTGTTGGGAGTTGTCTCTGTACTGCATGTATGTATTGGTATACATGTACAATACATACATGTATACTGGTATATGTGCACATTATCCCTTTCATATCTGCAGGGAACACAAGATCTGACAGATATGAATATATCATAAAAACAAAGCAGTCTTGTGTATTAATTTACTTAACTCAAAGTTACATTATGAGTTGGAGGGGAAAATTTCTCTCCAAATATTTTTCAATTGTTACATTAATTAATGAATTATGCTCAATATCAATATCAGTATGACTTCAATCTATTAGCCCTCGCATTAGCTCTTTTGCAACCAAGCAAAATTTCCCTACATTTTTAAGTACAATACATACCTCTACCTACCCTAGATAATATTGCATACAGTTTCATCTATGTATAAAGATGATAATCAGATCAATCTATTGTTACAATTGGATATGAATTTGTGTCCATTTTGGTAGGTGAGGTCTGAATGCATCAAAATATTAGAGTTATGTTTGGGGTCATTCCGTGCTAGTGTGCAGTGTGTTGGGTAGGCCTATTACACACTTATATTTTATATTTGTAAAAGGAAAACAGGTGTTTTAATGACTTAACTTTATTATCATGTCTACAAAGCACTCATGTTACATGTGCTACTGTTTCAGAATTTAAAGGGTTTAAAGCATTGTAAGAACAGGTCTGGCTGGGGCTCCTACCTTCACTCAGGGTATTTTAGGGTAGCACAGACATTTATTGATTGTTACCATAACATGTGCTGTGTGTCATTTCTATAAATAGACCTGGTGCATAACTCCCAACTTTTCTTAGCATCAACTGCCCTCCCTCACTCTGGGTTTGTCACGGTACCATATGCAACCAAGCGCAAGTGTTTGTCTCCAATAAAGATTTAACTCTTATGCTGCTGGTGGCTAATTTGGCCATTACAAAATGATGCAAAAAAGAAGAAAAGATGACTGACACCCTGACATATGGATACTCATCTGAGTACTCAGTGAGAGCTATCCAATGAATCCCAACATGACAGGGTTCAGATGGTTTTCAAGAATCTGTGCATTCTCATCCATTAGGCGAAAGTAGCCTGAAGCATTGAAAGGGTTAAGTGAGGGATATCATTTCATGTTTCGTATGTCTATTATGTCTGAGCACATGAAATAGTAGCTAGGAAAGGTGTATGTCATTTACTGAGTTATATCCATCCTTCTGTGTGCGTCTAGCAATGTCAATATGTCAATATAGCTTAGCTATCCTCTCACTGTGTGTTATTTTAGGGCAAAATAGATTTGTTTCAAGAGATATAGCCTTAAAAAGGTTACTGTCTGTGTAGGCTACTGAACTGTACATATCATTTACTAACATGGTTATTGACCTTTTATTCTTAGTGTGACATAGGTACCGGTACCCTTCCCTTATGGTTTGTCCAAGCTACTGAACTGTGTCATGTGTACAGGGTTAGTATCTTTTATTCTGAGTGTGACATAGGTACCCTTCCCTTATGGTCTGTCCAGGCTACTGAACTGTGTCATGTGTACAGGGTCAGTAACCTTTTATTCTTAGTGTGATATAGGTACCCTTCCCTTATGGTCTGTCCAGGCTACTGAACTGTGTCATGTGTACAGGGTCAGTAACCTTTTATTCTTAGTGTGATATAGGTACCCTTCCCTTATGGTCTGTCCAGGCTACTGAACTGTGTCATGTGTACAGGGTCAGTAACCTTTTATTCTCAGTGTGACATAGGTACCCTCCCCTCATGGTCTGTCCATGTTGCTGAACTAGTGTTGGCGTATACAGAGGGTCATTAACCTCTTATTATTTGTGTGATGTAGGTACCATCCCCATAATGATCTTTCCAGACTACTGAACCCTGTCATATGAACTCAGTGGGATGAATACCACTCATGAAGAGAGAAGACTGTGATATTACATTGCAGGGCTGTCCATGATCAAAGTGCCTGTCGTACTATTCAAAACTCCTGTCGTAAAAAAATAATTTAACTATAACCCTTAGGAGGCATTCGTGATTCAAACAGTTAACATTAGCAAACATTTTCCTGCCAGGGTTTAGTTCATGAGTGCCCAGGTAGACTAATCATAAACTATGCCTTCATGTACACAGATTCCCTATGGAATGCTCTGCGTCAAATATTTTCTGATTGTACACTTTATCCCCACTTTATTTGTTATAAAGCTTGTACTTGCATCAAGCTGATGCACTAGGAACGTTATGTGCTATATATGTTGGTATGTATAGACCATTTTGAACATTAGAGCAACTTACAGACCCAAAGCCTTTATAAATTTCCTCTAACAGTTGTAACAGCTTGGATTCAGGGATATCCGATTTACGTCCTTTACATAGCGTAAAGGCGGCTTTTACGATAGGCTTGTTTGACACAATGTTGATTTGTTCAAACTTATAAGACCCAGGAGGATTTCAACTCGAGTGGATATAATCCTAATTGCTATATTGCTTGCAGGGTACGGGTTATCAACTCCATTCAAGCTAGAATCAATTGATATAATCCATACCCAGCGTCCTACCAGTTGTTCGTCAACACATTTAGCAGGTGGTCTTAGGAGTAGATACATTTATTAATCAACTCTAGGGAGCAGTCGTAAAAGAACTAAGATATTAGATTTTTTCGCATGAAGTTTGCTTATCTCAATATTTGTCACTCTTGGCACAAAAAAGTGTGACAGTGCAAAAGCTTTGACAGGCCTGAATTGTTAATCCCCAACTTATTTCTAACTCGAACGTCTCATTCTCAATGCTTATCATCCTTCATACTAATTATCCTAACTGAAGGCTTTTCCCCCAAGCTCCTGAATATCTGTCCTTTTCACTTATTACAAATGGACATCTAAACTGTGTGTTCTATGATTATAGTTTACAGTCAGCTTAACTCTGGCTAAGCTCTTTACTGCTTTAAGGACTCGGCAAGCTAATATAGCTTAACCCTTATGCTGCCGGTGGCTAATTTGGAAAAAATGATGCAAATAACCTGAAAAATGATTGAACCCCTGGCACATGGATACTCATCTGACAGTACTCAGCGAGAGCTTTCCTATGAATACCAACATGACATGGTTTAGATGGTGTGCGTCCTTGTGCTCTGGACGAAAATAGCCTCAGCATTGGAAGGCTTAAAGAGAAGAGGTGTGCCTATTTACTGAATAAGGTACAATATGTGGTTCATGTATTACTAGGGACCGCCCTCATGGCTGTGTGGTTTAAGGCATTGCCACTGACTGCCAGCTGTCTCTCACCACTGCCTGGGTTCGAATCCCGGCCAGGGCATGTCAGAAAGTTGCCAGTGACTCTGTTTTCCTCTGGACAGTACTTACAACATGCTAGTCATGACTTTGCCACAATATGACAGAAAAGGTGGGTACCCAGTTTCTAATTTCTGGTGAAGACCCTGTGTATGAATCCTACAAAACCTTCCCATCCCTGTGACTGCAGTAAGGTATGTGCCACTAGTAGTAGGGACTAGGGAGAAAAGCCTTCACTGTCTTGGCCTTCTCACATGCATTCTAATGATGGGCTGATGGTTGTTGTTGTGGTTATTGTGGTCGCTTCCCCCAGATCTTTATCACCATATCATCCAGGGCTGCTGCCTTTGATGTTTGTACTCTGATACTGCTGCTGCTACTACTACTGCTGCTGCAGCTACTGCTGTCTCTGATACTATTGATGCTGCTGCTAATACTGCTGCAGCTACTGCTGCCCTTGCTGCTGTTGTTTATACCGCCACTTAATGATACAGCAACTACTAAGCAGTGTCTTAGCCAGGATTTAGAAACTGGGTGCCTGAAATTGGCCCTTCCAAAATTTATGTGCGTCCAAATTTTTAAGGGGGATCACAATATACTCCTATTTCAACCATAAACATGTATAAATTCATCAAAATAAGGCATGATATCATTAAACAATGTCATGGGAATTATTAGGAGATGAAAACATTCAATTATAAGCTTGAGATTGAGATATTTAGAAATTCCACATTAAAAAAAATTGGGTGTCCTGAGGGGTTCATTTTAAGGGTTTGGGTGTCCAAAAAGGCACCCAGCCGCCCTGCTGGCTAAGACCATGCTACTAAGTCTACTACTACTACTACTACTACTACTACTACTACTACTACTACTACTACTACTACAACTACTACTACTACTACTACTACTACTACTACTACTACTACTACTACTACTACTACTACTACTACTACAATAACACTACTACTACTATTACTGTTACCAAAGATGTTGCTACTACTGCTGATGCAGTTGTGACTGCTGCAGCTACTGCTGCCCTTGCTGCTACCACTGCTGCCTCTGCTGCTACTGCTGCTGTTGAAGATGATGATGATGATGATGATGATGATACAGAGACATTCGCCAGGTGACTTGCCTGGGGATACGGGAATATAATGATACCATCACCATGATGTTATGATGATGGTGGAAAATTGCAATACAGTACAATCATCATGTAGGATCAGAACCTGCATGTAGGGTTCGGCAATACTGTTATTAACCCTTCCAATGCTAATAGGGCTACTTTTGTCCAAAAAACATTTAAACCCTGCCATGTTGGTTTTCATTAGATAGCTCTCAATGAGTACTATAAGATGAGTACCCAGGGTTTCAGTCATTTTTCATGGTTTGTGCATCATTTTATAATGCCAAAATTAGCCACCAGCAGCATAAGGGTTAGATAAATTTTTGTGACTGACAAATTAGACCAACAGCAGGCTATAATTTCTTTTGTGGCAGTAGGTGTGAGGATTGATCTTTAATTGATATGGTAAAACACAGTAAAGCGTAGTGGCTAGGCTAGCTAGAGATAAGCCACAGCTACATGTTACAATTGTGAAGTGAAGCCTAGTGGCTAGGCTAGCTAGAGATAAGCCACAGTTACATGTTACAATTGTGAAGTGAAGCATGAAGAAGATGTTCATCGTGTTTCACAGCTTGCTGATTTCAGCAGGGTTAGTGGAGGCTGATGACCTTAGTGTAAGGCACGCAGCTTTGTGGGTTTTTTCAATGCGAACAAATGTTTGAGCAAATAAAAAAAGCTGTTTTCGTGTTAAGTGGAGGAGTATACTTCAGGTACTTAAAGCAGGGGATGGCAGGTGGGAGCATACATACGTATAGCTAGATGTACATTCGCCTGGCTACTAGGCGTTACTGTGTTTTACTTTATTATATACTGTAAAGTTCTAAATATTGGCGTGGAACTATTATTGGCGACATTAGCGAGCGGGTCAGATTCGCTAATATAACGATCCGTTTATATTTGTTCCATTTTTCAACGATTTTTCATTTTGCACAGGCCTCTGTGTTTGGAGGCCATGTGCACCAGCAATCTGCCATGGCGGCGATACCGTCTTCTGGTGGATTGCTACACGACTAGTATCTCTGCTACTAATCACATAATCACTCTGCATGTTTTTTAAGTTCCGTTCTGTTTCATTGTACGATTTAAAAAATTATACCAAATATGAAGCTTCCATGCATTATTCGCCATTCAGTTATTTGTAATTGCGCAAACTACGATATTTATGACATTTCGTTTATCATACTAGGTCTAGTTTGAATATCTGTCGGCAGATGGCGCTTTTCGAGATGGTTCACACGCTAATATTACGATTCGCTAATATGGAAAAATTTATCAATTCGCTAAATTTAAGCACGCCAATATTTCGAACTTTACAGTATAGATATATGCCTGCTTAAATGCAAGCAGCCTGCACCTATACTACATTAGGGTTTGTGGCCTACTGTTTGCCATTTAGTTCACACAAATGCTACATGGGGGTTGTACCAGTTGACAGTATTTCCAACTACCCTCCTAGTATTCCACAGTGCTATCTATCCACAAAGGAATGACATCTAAATATGGCCTGGGAGGCAGGCTCTAGATAAATAATGATTAGTACCTCAATGAAATTTATAGCCCAAATCTCTGGTGATAAAGGTCCTATCTCTAGGGCGGTCGTAGGGCTCATTAAGTGTCCTACAGAAAGTCTCTATAGGACTTCTGTAGGCCATTTTGTCCTTTAGAACAGATTTGGTAAGATGGTACATGTCTGTCAATAGGCTTTCTGTAGGGCTGGTAAGGCCAACTTGCTTTAAATAACATGGCTAGAGGTAACTCTGTTTCCTATGCATTTGTCTAGACTGGCTCCTAGTCCATGATTTACGTAAATATTGCATTTCTCTGCTCTGGTCTATCATTTGCTCAATATTTGGGTGTTAGTTCCAGTGATTGCTTGTGATAGATGGCGCCAATGTTGGTCACCCTGGTCAGTCAGAAATACAAGTGAACCCATTTGGCAACCTGGTGAGAACATGTAGAACTAAATAAGAGTAAACATCTTCTAGTTGTATCAGCAGAGCAAAGGCCAATTCAGCCCGTGCTGCTGAGGTAAATAGAATTTTTTCAACATAAAAACCCTTGCTGAATCTTGCATTGCCTGCTAGCGATGTCATTTATCACTGTGGAGTACTAAAGTGTTCCCTTACCAGCCTGCGCCTACCACCTATTCATACTAGATTGATCCATTACCATTGTTACGATGTGTTTTATATACATACATGTTTATATACATGTATATGTATATGTATATATATATATATATATATATATATATATATATATATATATATATATATATATATATATATATATATATATATATATATATATATATATATATATTATATATATATATATATATATATATATATATATTATATATTATCTACATTATACACACATACATAAACCTGAAGAAGAGAACTAAAGTGAGATGGTTCCAGTGATGTGGGCATATGCTTATCCATCTTATTCCCTTAATTAAGCCTCTTTAAGGGAAAAAGAGAATGGAAAAGAAAACTAAATGGAGCATTAAAGGCACAGGCATTTGATTATCCAAACCAGCTCTATTTAAGGTTTTCCTTTTAGGGGAAGCGGATTGAGTCATGTGGATTTTGCACATACGCATTCACCACAGCTGTGCCAATGTCCTGCTCATCTGTGATAGCTCTGCTTGAGAGATGGAGGAGAACTTAGATGCTCATATTTGAATAGCAAACCATCACATGGGGCAGTCACCTGGCAAACAGATTGTGACATCCAAGTGGTCGAGTCAACCACCTAGTTTAGACAGTGTGTGATAGTCAAACATTTGGAAGCTCATTTTTGGGCACCCAGATTCTAAATCCTGGCTAAGATCCTGAGCTGCTGTCTTTTCCCCACAGTGATCGCCAGAAGCCATGGATGTGCGCATACATCACTTCCTGGTGGCTGCTCTAGAGCTAGTAGTCGATATCTGTGTCACGGCTGCCTGGTAGGTGGTAGTAGGAAGGTAGTATGTGAGTGGGAGGGTTAAGAATGCACATGGACCAGCCCACTCCCGCCTGATTCTCACCCATAGAAATACAGTCACATTAGACCCTATCTGTAGGGAATATCTACTAGCCTAGAATTTAGGCTGTTAAGTGATAAATGCAAGTATCAGAGGTCCAAATGACATAGTCTTAGCCAGCCTGGGCCTCATTGGGACACCAACACCCTAAAAAATCACCCCCTTAGACACCCAAGATATTTTGTAAGGGATTTCTTGAAATTTCATTTTCAAACATTATTGAATTTCTACACAATTAAAATGTGATACAGTGAAACCTCTCATTATGAAAACCCCAGAGATTTGAACACCTAATGTGAACAGAATTTCCCAATACCATTTGTATCTTTTACATTATGGAAAGACATCTGAAAGATAAAAAACCCCTATTGTGAACCCTTAAGCCCTCGTCTGAAGGTGTTCGCATCTCCGGGCTTCCACTGTAGATTGAAATGAATGAAATAATGTGATGTGATTAACTGAAATGATTGCAGTAATGTCCAGATGCCCTGCCGGCTAAGACAAAGATGTGAACCCTTCTGACCTTGTCGGAAGGTGTTCACATCAACGAGGTTTCACTGTAAATTCATATTGAAATGATTTGATGTGATTTATTGAAATGAATGCAGTACCTAATGGTTTTGTTTGTTTATTATTATTATTATTATTATTATTATTATTATTATTATTATTATTATTATTGAAATGACTGCTGTACCTAATGTTGTGTGTTTTGTTTTATTGTAGGCTGAGCTGATCAAGGAGGAAGCGAGGCGTATCAGCGAGCTCGAGGAGGAGCGATACAACGAGCTGGTGTCGCGCGCGGGATCCTTCAGCTTGGCGCACGCCCCCGGGAGCAGCAGCAGCAGCAACATGGCCGCCGCAACAATCAGCCATGACGACCTCGACGACCTGGAGTTCATCGACGAAGGCGAGGTCGAGGATCAAAAACCCTCCCTCGTCTCAATGGCGACTAGTACCTCACTGAACTCCAGGGGGAGCCATTCGGATAACGCCGTTGAGGACATGGAGCTGGATCCGCAGTGTGAGAATGATTCCGGTGTGTTCAGTAAGGATTTTGAGGAGTGTGATAAGCGAGGGGTGTTCCACTATGTTCCCAACTACAGCGTGAAATTCAACAGTAAAAGTGACACGGACTACGCGGTTAAATCCTACAAAGGCAGCAGCAGCAGCAGCAGCACTACTATCTCAAGCAGTCGGAACAATGCCAGACGAAACCACAATCAACTCGGCGATGAGATTTTCAGTGCCGATTCCAACGTCTCGCTGAATAAAGACAGTGACAGCTGTGGTAGTAGTAGTAGCCCTCCCCGAAACACCTCCACCCCGAACAGTGCGACGACAAAGGCGTCATCAGCCCTCAGTAAGACAAACCACAAGGATCACTGTATTGTGGATATGGGGGGTGCAGAGGGAGTGGAGATGAAAACTTACAGCACAAATGTGAATAACCAGGATTGTGATATCGACTCTGACAATGTAGGGGGCGCCCCCGGTAGCAGCAGCGGCAGCGGCAGCAATAGCTTACACATGTTCTCCTCATCCTCCTCATCCTGTGAATCGAGGTTCCCTCGTTTGTCGTCATCAGCCAACAGTAATAGGACTGAGAAAGGCGTGGACGAAAGTATTCCTTTCCTATCCTCGAGCCTGAGCTCTGAGAACAACCACAGGGGGCGCCACAAGTCCTCATCCCCGCCGTTCGGAGATCCGGTGGATATCAAGAGAGTGGGCGCTTCAATGGATCAGCTCATGGAGGATATCGGCAAGAAGGATGTCCCCAACCTCCCAGCTTCGGATCCGGTTGCCGGGCAACAAGGGAAGGGGGAGGAGGACGGGGATAAGCAGAATGAGAATGGTGGAGAGGCCGCAAAGAAGGGGAAGAAGAAAAGGAAAAAGAGTACCAAAGGTTGGTTCCACTTATATCTTATGTTAACCCTTCCAATGCTTAAGGCTACTTTCTTCCAAAGCACAAAAATGCAAAGATCAAAATATTTACAGGAGAGTTGTAGATAGAGTCCAGATGAATAATTCTTCTTCATATATTTTCTAAATATTGCTTTACCAAAATTGTACCTGCATATATTGATGCCTCATTACAAAATTATTTTCATAAGTATGACAGATCCAGATGACACTGGTCAAGGTTATCTGATATTGCTATTGGTTCTACTTTACTTACCCATTTATGTCCAAAGCTATTTTGATATTACCTTTTGGAACAAGGCATATTTTGGGAAAAATGAAAATTGGCATCTGGATCTTTGCATTTTTGAAAATAATGCATGGTCTTTGAAATTATATTTGAAGGAGTGATGTAGATTGCTATCTGATGAAAATTTCCTTTTTCAAATATTGAAAAAAGAATTATTTTTTTGAAAAGGTTATAGTTATACTTAGCTTAGCACCACGTTTTTGCCCACATCAGGCATGATTTGGTGAAGTCATGCCCACTGGGCAAATTGTTATCTGAAACATGTAAATGTTTTGAATGAAATGCCTTTCCCCATGTATGTTTACAGCACCCAGATTATGACCAGATTATTTATTATAGATAGCTTCTTGACCAGAACAGTTTTAGAAAAATTTCTGAAGGAGAAGTGCCGAGATGCTGTCCCGGATTGAAAGAGCCCAACCTGCTAATTGCCTTCCAAATATTTTGTGATTTTTTGCTTGATACCAATTTTGCTATATCAAATATATGTCAAGGAAAGGAGAGCTCCATGACTTAATGGGCTGAATATGTCTGGAATGAAAAGATGTCCTTGTACCTTAGCTAGGATTTTGGAACCAGGTGCCTAAGATAGACTGTCGGAATTTTTACTGCCATAATTTTGAGGGTGATCATAAACATATAAAATGTAAAAAAAAATATGAATAAGCATGGTAACTTAAATCAAAATTTTCAGGTATTACTTAATGCAACAATTGTTTGTCATTAGGTGAATTTCAAGGATTTGGGTTTCAAAAGATACCTGGACACCCTGCTTTCTATTGCACTTACCCTATTGCATTGATATATTATCACTATAGGGCAGTCTACCATAGCATTTCAGCAGACCGGGCCTGAGAAGCAGTGTCTTAGCCAGGATTTAGAAACTGGGTGCCTAAATTTGGCAGTTGTAAAATTTTTGGGCGTCCAAATTTTTAAGGGGGATCACAATGTACTCATATTTCAACCATTAACATGTATAAACTCATCAAAATAAGGCATGATATCATTAAACAGTGTCATGGGAATTATAAGGAGATGAAAAAGTTCAATTATAAGCTTGAGATTGAGATTTTTAGAAATTACACACAAAAAGATTTGGGTGTCCTGAGGGGTGCTTTTTAAGGGTTTGGGTGTCCAAAAAGGCACCCAGACGCCCTGCTGGCTAAGACCATGCTGAGAAGTGTGCCGTCTCAGAACTAAGACCCTGATTTAGTTCTACTATCGCTCACCAGGTGACAAGGAGCTGTTCTGCTATTTTGCCCCCCAGAATGTTGACAGAGTGTGCATTTCACGCTAACCCATTCATGCCTGTAGCTCCAAAAACAACAAAGAAACTATTTTGTAAATAAGCTCTTTTGTAAAATATTTGAAGGAGAATGTTCATCAGAACTCAACTGTTCTCTCTTTTCAAATATTTTGTGAATTTATGCCAGATTCTCAAGTTATTTCAATAGAAGTATCATAAAACCAAGAATTCAATTCAGGACCATAGGCCGAAATAGGTTCACCACAAGAAGAGAAAAATTGCAATGTGTGGTTTAATTTACTTATGGGATTATGACATGCACATGCATGCTCATAAGAAATTTGCACTACATTATCTTTCGTGGGTTAAAACCCTTCAATTGTTTTGTATTTATCTACTTCATGTATTTATCTTGTATTCATAGTTCATGTTTTTCTTTAACCTAACCAAGATTATAAATAGACACATAGACAGCATATACACACATTGTGAGGAGCCAGTCAATCACAAAGATGATGCTCCTCTGTAAACATACAGTTTATGCAAACAACAAACAGGTAAAAATATTTACACTGCAAGGCAAAAAGGTTGTTCTGCTCATTCAAAACCTTCAAGAAATGAAATGCATTTTATGAGAATAAATTTGAAAAGCATATTTGATGCAAAGCCGTCAAGAAATGAAGAAGATTTTATGAGGATAAATTTGAATGGCATATTTGATGCAAAGCCGTTAAGAAATGAAGAAGATTTTATGAGAATAAATTTTAATGGCATATTTGATGCAAAGGCTCAAGAATTTGTCAGAAGATTTGTTTGCTGAATCTTTGAGATGGAAGGCTCTTAGCAGGAGAGGGTTAATGCTATTATATCATTGTGTTACATAATGGAGAGGGAGAAACATTGCCTTTTTGCAATAGGTGCATAATGAATTCAGTTCCTGGACCGATCCGGGCTAATCCATAACCTGCATATTGATTGGATCTTATTGGCTGCTGGGGCTACGCGTTCAATATCAATTTAGGCGAATCTCTGATATCACAACACAATTATTCACCTATCTCTCAGCGAGGAGCTGTCGGCTGTGCCAATCATGTGATGTTTTTAGCTGCTTAGCAAAAAAAGTCCCTAGCAACAGCCCGTCGCCATTGGCAACTTGCTCACCAAATGAGGAAGAACCTCTGTAATTCAAACTAAGCCACTTTGCGGCGACCTTGACCTTGACCTTCCATGAACTCTGACCTATGACCTGGAGGGGCTTGGGTGGCTGGGTAATTGACCTAGATTTGAGGCTAAAATAGACTGGGGCCTGAAAATAGGTTGCTGTTAGCTGAGTTGGCTGAGTCCCCACCAGGGCTGGTAGCATATCTATCTCCTAGGCCAGGCAGCCTCCGCACCACGATGCTGAGCGGGTCCCACTACTAGACCTAGTATGGATTATCACCAGCACACCAGAGGAATGCCAACAACCCACTAAACATGCATCGGCGCTATAGACACAACGTGGAGTTTACCTAGAATCCAGAGAGAATATGGTATGTAGGAAGCAGTGTGTGTGTGTGAGTGTGGTATTGGTGAGGGCTGGGTGGTGGTGGTGGTGTTGGGATGGAGGGGGATGGTCAAACAGGAGCCATGTACAGCAGTGTGTAGGTGTTGTAGGAATCCCACAGGCAGCTAGCACATGGCTGGCACTGGGAGGTGGTGTCACATTACGCCTCCTCACATGTCTAGTCTATGTCTGTGAGGGTCAGACATCAACGATCATCACCTCAGTCCGAGAATTAATGGGGGGCGAAGAGGGATTTAGATATAGAGGTTAGGTGAACCAACCTCTATGTACATACATAACAGCATTTTAATGTTGAGAATATCACCCCCTCTAGGAAACAAGTTGTTTATATAATGTGATGTTTTGGGTCAAAACAGGTGGGAATATATAAGGGGGGTGGAAAGTCCCCCCCTTCCCATTTACAAACTTCCATCTTAACAATGAAATAAGACCTCTTTTACATATAAACCTAATGCTTTTGGTGGCCAATTTGACCGGTAAAAAATGATGCAAAAAAACTGAAAGATGACTGAAACCCTGGCACATGAGTACTCATCGGAGATTGCTCTGCGAGATTTATTCAATGAATACTAACATAGCAGGGTTTAGATGGTTTTCAAGAACGTCTTTGCATCCTTGTGCTTTGGATGAAAGTAGCCTCAGCATTGGGAGGGTTAGGGTAAATACCCCTTAGGGTTGACATTGGGCCTAATGTGATGAACTGTCATTGTTAGGCTTTCCTGCTCCATTGTGCAGTCATGGAGGATGACCATGCCCATACTATCTCTCTCCTCCTCTCTGTGATCCTGTGCCATGCTTGTGATCAGGAAAGTTGAGGTGGTTGATTTTATTGGCCACCCCCCTGTCATGTGTTGTGTTTAATGGCATGTGAGTGCAGCCATGTGCTTTCCTAGGGGCTTATTTCTTAACCACAACAAGGATCGAAATTAAGTGTTTTTATTTTTCAGGAGAGCAAAATTGCATCTTCTGAAGCTAACTTAATATGTTGTGTATAGAAACCAGTGTATTGTGGGGCTCCCTGCTGAATTTTGAGGTGGCTGCAGGAGAAGGGAGCCCAGGCTCCCGGCACACCATAATTTCGAACCCTGCATGATATGTGTGTACCCTATGAGCCGAGAGAAATGTGGAGCATTCCTGAGAGTTTCTTTCTGTCACTTGAGGAAACCCCGAACTGTAATCACCAATAACAAAGCCATGACAGAAAGTTCAGACGGCAGCATCAGGAGGAGGAGAAGGTCATGCTCATAGTCTTAGCCAGCCGGAGTTCGACACCCAAACCCTCAAAAATCACCCCTCAAGACACCCAAAATCTTTTGTAAAGAATTACTAAAACTTAAAAGCATATATATTTGAATTTGTTCACCTCAATATATACTTCCTGTGACATTTCTTAAGGATACTATGCCTTATCTTAAGACGTCAATACATGTCTATGTTTATTATCTCAGTATATTGTGATCTCCCTGGAAAAATAAGAAATTTGGTTGGTAATGAAGATGACGATTTTGGTGGATGATGGTAATTTGGATAGAAAGTATTTGATGAAGAGATTATGATGATTTAAAAGTGTTGAAAGAGTAAATAATTATGATGTTCTTGTATTGATTTAGTCAAGGTTTTGAATAACAAGGAGGGATGCTCCTTTGACTTTCATGATACACCAACTGTTTTCGTACTGCTCTCAATCCATCTCGCTGTGTACATAGGTTAGAAGTTGGCAAAGATCCATGAGGTCTTTCTTTCCTACATCCCTTTCATGGTTATTTACATGGTTTAGGCGTGAGGCAGAAAGTGATTAAGACTACCATAATAAAACTTGTGGTTTACTACTGGTGCCTACCACAGTAATATTAGTCACAAAGTGTGCTGGGATACTTACATTATTTAAGCTGTAGGAGCAGCTTTCAACACCTCTTGTTAACCCTTCCACTGCTAAGGCTACTTTCGTCCAAAGCACAAGGATTTTTGAAAAACATTTAAACCCTGTCATGTTGGTATGCATTATATAGCTCACGCTGAGCACTCTCAGATGAGTACCCATGTGCCAGGGTTTCAGTTATTTCTCTGCTTTATTGCGTCATTTTGTATTGGCCAAATTAAGCTTAGCCAGGGTTTTAAAAAAGCCTGTCCTAAACATCAATTCCATAATTAATGCCTGTCAAGATTTTTGGCTGGGTCCTGGCCAAGACCCTGCATATATTTACACATACAGACATAAACGCACATATATGTGAATAAACCGTAATGCTTTGAAAGAGGTCATGACATAATCAATATATAAATGAATAATATTGGCAGCAGAAATCAGGAAGTCTCAATGCTTGAAGCAGCTGACATTTCCCTGGGTTCGTTTGACTGGTAGAATAATGCAGTGGGGACTAGCTGAATATCTGGATGTCAAGAGCTTGCTCTCCAGTGAGGACTGACCTTTTCACTTGGTATTTTTACACACATCTGACTCCAGCTAGAGCCAGAGAGTCGCAGCGCGCCTGTTGTAGTACAGAATATGGCTCTTCTGGAAATACAGCCTTTCTCAAAGGAACTCTGGGGTATATACTGGATTTTGAAGTTAGAATTTCTGATTAGGAGCTTGTTTTTTCTTAACCCTAACTGAATATAGGTAGGAGGTGGTATTACAGCATGGCATGTGTTTATATATGTATATACGCACACACACACATATCTATCTGTCTATCTATCTATCAATCTATCTATCTATCTATCTATCTATCTATCTATCTATCTTTTTTCAAAGTAACCATGTAGTGATATTTCAGAACTAAAAATCTGAATCTGCCATTGAGATATTTGCTAATTTGTTATTTATTGAAATGAATAGAGATGAATTGGTGAACTTGCTATTTCAAAAATAAATAGCAGGACATGAGTGAAGGCCTTCCCTGCCCATCATGTATATCATGCCTTGGTAGGGTTAGCCATCATTGTAGTGTGTATTCCTGCCCATAGATGGCACCACCAGGTGTATTTTCTAGTATGTTTTGCACCACCAGTCAGCTTGCTGCTGATATGGTGGTTTTAGATTCTGGCTAGATTAAGCACATCCCAGCAGTTTGTAGGGCGTTTCAGGGTGGTAGAGAACATTGTAAGGAGGTAATTACTATATAGAGAACTTTTCCCTTGAGCACTTTAACCTAACCTGCTGCTGCTGACGGTTGCTATTGGCCAATACAAAATAATGCAAAAATCCTGGAACATCACTGAAAACCTGGCATATGGGTACTCATCTGAGAGTAGAGAGCTTTCCAATGAATACCAACATGACAAGATTTAGATGGTTTTCTAAAATCTTAGTATTCTTGTGA
>OZ012691.1:3854606-3917572 GCA_963942565.1 Maea johnstoni | reverse complement strand
TGCACAAATTCTTTAAGTAGCTTTTGAAGATGCAATTGGGCTCCCTGGAAAATTGTTAAATTTCGAGCCCTGCTACTGATGGTAGAATCTATCCTTTTATCACAAACCTGTTATCAGTAACTTCACCTGTCTACTAAAGGTCACCGCTTATCATATCTGTAGTGGCCTACCTTTTTCAGTGGCAAATCATTCATCAATCGACAGCATTGTCACTAGTCGCAAAGCTATTTTAGTCCTGGGTTGACTGTGATATATTGTATTTGTCTGCTCCCGAAGAACTGAGAGATAAAGGGATAATCAGTACATGTAGTTCTCAGTATAAAATCCTCAAGGGGTATATAGTGAAGCAGATTTAAATAGTCCAGGGTTGATTTAGACTATCATAATGTTTAAAATACACTTTAATATCTGGCCAATAGTGAAGGCATATAGTTTACCGAATATACTTGTAAATTTGTGGGTATTTCTCTTAACAAACACGTTAGCCCAATGCTAATCAAAATTAAGGATGTCATATTTATATAGAACATGATATCATGACTAGAAAGGTTCATACTGTGTTATTCAATTAACTGAAAAAAACATTGGTTTCCTCCTGCAAATCATCTCCTTGAAACTAACTGCTGCAGATTGTTGTAAAAAATCTTGTTTTGGAAGAACTTACGTGACTAAGATATCTGATGTGGGAGGACATGGGTCTCCATGACCTTTGACCTTGAATTGCTTCTCATCGGGGAAATTTCCATTGATACCATGCTGGCTGGGCTGCTTGCCTCAGCATTGATACTTGCCTGTCGCTCATGTCTAATGTATATGGATATGCAGGACCTCGGACCTTACTCTTAGCCAGCAGGGGACGGGTACCTTTTGGGCACCCCAACCCTTTAAAATGCCCCCTCAGGCCATCTAATTTTTTTTGAGACATGTCATGCCAATATAATCCCCACAATATTGTTTAAGGTTATTACGTCTTATTTCAATAAGTTAATGTATATTTATATGGTTGTAATCAGTTTTTATTGTGGTCTCCATTAAAACAAATATAGGATGCCCAAATCTTTTACAATTGTCAATTTTGGGTACCCAGTTTCCGAATCCCAGCTAAGACCTTGGATGACTGCATCAGTATTCAGATGGTACATGAATCTCTGTGCTGTGAGATGGGAAGACCTGATAATCATGAAGCTTTGAGAAACTGTTTTTTCATGTAACTGTTTTTTTTATCATGCACTATTACTCCTATTCTTATCCTTGACCCTTGGGCCTCGAGGCAGAGATAAATTGATAGATGTGTTAACCCCTCCAATCCTGATTCTTCTTTGGCAAAGATTCTTGAAAACCATCTAACCCCTGTCATGTTGGTATCCATTGGAAAGCTCTCGCTGAGCTCACTCAGATGAGTACCTATTTGCCAGGGTTTTGGTCATTTTTCAGTTTTTTTGCATCATTTTGTATTGGCAAAATTAGCCACCACCAGCGTAAGGGTTAAGTCACATGATGCTTGGTGTGCCTGAGCATTCTCCTCTGTGTAATTAGATTGCTATCATCCTTGTATGCGGTTTTCATTATTCATTAATATTCTTTTCATCCAATTGAGTATACAGTCGAACCTGATAAGATGGTAATTATTTTG
The DNA here is from genome assembly GCA_963942565.1 of Maea johnstoni. Classification (NCBI taxonomy): domain Eukaryota; kingdom Metazoa; phylum Annelida; class Polychaeta; order Spionida; family Magelonidae; genus Maea; species Maea johnstoni. The sequence goes on along the minus strand of OZ012691.1, from coordinate 3,915,939 downwards.
ATGTGTCAAAAATGGCCCTTGAAGACAGATGTCTTCTCTGGTGGGCATAGTCTGAGCCACCTGAATCTGTCTTGGTGTCATTTGGACACCCAAACCCGCAAAGATCACCCTTCAGGACACCAAAAAAAAAATGTTGTTAGGAATTTCTTAGAATGAGTTGTTATTGGTGAAGGACACCAGAGTACTCAGGGAAAACCAACTCTTTAATTATAAATCACTGGCAACTTTCTTACGTGCATTGTACCACGTGGCTATTGGGAATAGGTCCCTGATTATTAGGTGTGCTCAGCAGGGTATTCGTCCAGCCTGTCTTTTGGACAGGTGGTTTTCTGAAAACCTTTTTTGACAGGCAGATATTTTTAAGAAGAATTTTCAATTTTGACTTCATTAAAGGGGTAATAACCAAATATTTTCCTAACACATCATCTTCAAGGACATGGCTGAAGTGTAGATTGCCCTTATTGACACAAAAGGCTATAAAATGCAGGTGGTATAAGGATTTGAAGTATATATGCAGCTATTTCTGGACGGGTAGAAATCTTGGAATTACTGCTTTGAACAGGCATTTTTAATATCTTGGCTAAGACCCTAGTGCTCAGTCTTATAGGGTTGACTGTGCCTGGTCACACCTCTCTAGCCTTGGAAATGGAAAGGCCATGTACTGGATCACTGCAATCCAATAAGAAAGAATGATCACTTGAGACTGTCACACCCACGAGCGTCTCAGAAATAATCAACACAATTAACCTAGACATGCCTGGAATAATCCTTGAAAAGATGTGACCTGGATCTATTATACCTTAGAAAATGATTTAACCCTTCCAATGCTATGGCGACTTGCATCCAAAACACAAGAAGACAAACATTTTTGAAAAACATCTAAACCCTGTCATGTTGGTATTCATTCAATAGCTCTCACTGAGTACTCTCATATGAGTACCCATAAGCCAGGGTTTCATTCATCTTAAAGGTTTTTTGCATCATTTTGTATTTGCCAAATAAGCCACCAGCAGCATAAAGGTTAAAAACAATTATCCTTTACGTGCCTGGAATCCCTTGAATACCCCTTGAAAAGATATGACTTGAATCTATCACACCGTTGAAAATGATTTAGAAATAAGGCTTAAAATGGCAAGATATAGAGGTTCCATCACGAGTGGATGGAAAGAGGAGGAATCTTGCACGAGTGAGTGATTTTGTGTCTTGGGACTCGGCAAGCCTCGTCCCAAGACACAAAATCACTCACGGGTGCAAGATACCTCCTCTTTCCCTCCACGAGTGATGGAACCTGTTTCTCCCACGATAAAAAGGAGAAATTTACACGTTTTGCCGTGAAGTTAGCTAGCTAAACTAGGTCAACCAAAGGTCGCCTGTGCAATAGTTCAACAATGGCAATACGCGTTTGTTGTGACGTGCACCGTTTGTTTTCCCTAGTAACTGGCGCCAGATCACGTGCGTGACGCTTGTTCAAATCCACGCGCACCATTGTTAGGTCTACCTTTGACCCAGCAGCAGTGACCCCTTGTTTGAAATTGAGGGATCTGATTGGACAATTACACTAGTTTAACCTTTAACCCCATTGAGGACAGGCCATTGAGGACAACTTATCCTTAACTGTAAAAGACACCTCAGAGTGGGAGAAATTAACCTCTTCATGTCTCTAACTGGTAGGGAGCAGCACCTTCAAATTTTACCATACTGCCTGCTTTCTAGGGACCTAATTGTATTGAATATAGCAATGTCAGCTTCACTAATAAACTGCAAACTGCCTTTGTGTGGAGACAGCCAGGTAGCCATTAGGTCAATTTTGCATGTATTTTAAAATCTTATACAATGTGATACTTAACTTTTTCAATACAATACTTTTTCTCATTCAATATCGGTATTTAGTACCATATCGACTACAAATACCTTTCCCTAATGATGTGTTGTGTTCAAAAGTGTCTGGCAATATTTGTTCTGCAGATACAAATGGGAAATGCCATACTTGTATATAATAGCCTTATTCATGGGCAGGCTAGTTGTGGGATATGGCATTCGGCACCAGTTCTACATGCCTATTGACAATTGAACTTTTCACTAATTGGCATGCTCTAATAGGCTGCCAGAGCTGGGATATGATAGGAAAGCGATCACCCATAGCAATGGTCATTGAGTTATCTCATGAGATGTGTATTGTTACCCAGGAATGTAGCAGGCTGGTCGCTGGGGCAACTTTGTGCTGTACACAGTGTTATAAGGTTGCTATGGCAGCTCTGCTCAATAGTCTATTTATCATTAACTATTGTCTTCCACGGTACCTCCATCACCCCCTGCTAAGGTATCATTTATAGAGCATTAAATAGGGCCATAGAAGATAATGATGACATGTATGATGATGATGAGGATGATGGTGATATCAATTATATATTAGGTGGGAGAGTTAGAGATAAAGATTATTACTACATGAGCAATGATGATGACAATGATGATGATGATGATGGTGATGGTGATGATGATGATGATGATGATGAGGAGGAGGAGGAGGAGGAGGAGGAGGAGGAGGAGGAGGATTCTTGGGATGAGAATAATGTGATGATGATGATGATTCTGATTATTCTGATGGTGTGGATGATGATGATATGTTTTATATGCATCTACTCAGTTTCTTCATGATTATCATCATCATCATCATCGTCGTCGTCGTCGTCGTCGTCATCATCATCATCATCATCATCATCATCGTCATCATCATCATCATCATCATCATAGTCATCATAGTCATCATCATCACCGCAGTCATCATCCTAGTCTTAGTCTTCCTTCAAACATGGCCTAGCAGTTGGTCTCCCCTGTTGGCAGGCTTTTGGCAGCAGTTGCTTTAAGTACAGTGTGTGGGGTGGGCTGGAAGTGTGGTGGAGGCTGGCTGCTGTCCTTGTATATTGCTTTATGCATAAAGCTCAGCATTTGACCTTTTAGCTGGCACTAGCCATTGATTGATGGTGGAGAGGATGGGACTTACCCTAGCAGTAGCAGCGGCAGCAGCAGCAGCAGCTACAGTAGAAGTGGCAGCCACAGCAATAGCAGTAGGAATAATAGCAGTAGCAGTAGCAGTAGAAGCTATAGCATCAGCAATAGCTGTAGCAGTAGCAGTAGCAGCGGCAGCAGCAGCAGCAGCTACAGTAGAAGTGGCAGCCACAGCAATAGCAGTAGGAATAATAGCAGCAGCAGTAGCAGTAGAAGTGGCAGCCACAGCAATAGCAGTAGGAATAATAGCAGCAGCAGTAGCAGTAGAAGTGGCAGCCACAGCAATAGCAGTAGGAATAATAGCAGTAGCAGCTACAGTAGAAGTGGCAGCCACAGCAATAGCAGTAGGAATAATAGCAGCAGTAGCAGTAGAAGTGGCAGCCACAGCAATAGCAGTAGGAATAATAGCAGCAGCAGTAGCAGTAGAAGTGGCAGCCACAGCAATAGCAGTAGGAATAATAGCAGCAGCAGTAGCAGTAGAAGTGGCAGCCACAGCAATAGCAGTAGGAATAATAGCAGCAGCAGTAGCAGTAAAAGTGGCAGCCACAGCAATAGCAGTAGGAATAATAGCAGCAGCAGTAGCAGTAGAAGTGGCAGCCACAGCAATAGCAGTAGGAATAACAGCAGCAGCAGTTGTAGTAGTTGCAGTGGTAGTAGTGGACAGTGGTAGTAGAGGATGCTAAATAAATTTCAATTGTCTTTCAGACTAGCGATTGTCTATGTCTACCTGACAGAAAGATCTTTTTCCTCCTCTTGATGATCAGGCAAGTCTTTATGCCTTTTGTTTCAGATCACCATGCTGTTGCGGCAGAATGAAACAGGTTTCTCTTTTACAGTTATTACTCACTACTGACTTGGAAAAAAAAAATTGGTTTCTTCTTCCTCATAACATTTTGTAGGGAATAGAACTATTGTCATTTGGTACCATGTGAAAATGTAACCTTTTTTTTTTTGGAATTTGAAAAATTGGCGAAGTTCTCATGCCTCTTTGTGTATATTTTCAGATGAAAATGGCGGAGATGCAAGTGGGAAGTCCAAGAGCACTGAGTCAGGTTCCTGTGATGTGAATGGCAACCCGCTCGGTCTATCATCGAAAAGCCGCCTCTCGGGCAAGGGACTTGATGCCATTCTGCCGCAGAATATGGGCCCCTCGAGAAGTGTCTTGCCACAGAACAACACGGAATTCGACAACTACACCCTCAATGGCAACCGTATCGGCCAAATGAGTGACATCAAGGTCGACCATGACAGAAAGAGCGAAAGTGAAAAACGCAAAGCTCGTAAGAATAAGAAAAATATAAACTTTGATGCAAAGGATATTCCCGGGAATCGTGGGGACGAGAGAGTTGAGGTCCTGTTGGACTTCATCGAAAGCAACAGTACGAAAATTAAAAAGAAGTCCAAAGTGCCAAACGGACCACAGACTAACCTGGAGAGTAAGAACAACAAGAAAGTGAAGGAGAAGAAGAAGGAGAAGGGCAGTGCGAGTAGTAAGGAAGTGGAGAAGACCTCCGCTGCTTCGGATCAGGGCAGTGAGAAGGCCGAGGAACAAAGCGGTAAAGCAGGAAGTGAGTCCGGTGATAAGATCCAGGACACGGCCAGCGAGAGCAGCGTCACTTCTGACACGCCCAGCTCAAGGGCCAATCAGAACGCTGTCGAGATCAGTGTCGGGAACGTCTTTGCGGACGGCGACGAGACTTTGCCGCGCGCTCATGAAACCAACATAAATAGCTATATTTTTACGGATATACCAGACACTTTGCACCAGATTGAGCCGAAGTTCACTGTAGTGGTGAAGAAGAAGAAGCAGCGCGTGGTAGAACCGGTGAAGCCCAAGAGACCGTATAACAACAACAGGGAGCAACCTTTCATGAGGGAGGATCGCCGGAGACCGATGCGCTCGATCACTCCCCCACCCGCGCCCACTATCCAATCAGATTTCGTGCCAATCAACCGCGCCCCTAGTCCGTCAGCCTTTCCTGTTCTAGGGGGACTGCGCGAAGGGCGTAGGAATTCAACAGGAAACACTCAAACAGATACAGGCCTGGACGATAGCGACCTTGAGTCAGTGAAATCTCTCCCGCTCGGCGTGGACAGGACAGTTGACCACACCCTATCGCCAGGTGTTGTGCGCCCCCTATATGCAAATATCGTAGCCTCGCCTGGAGCGCAAAAAGCGAAACCCGATCGCTCCAGCGCTGGTTCAACTGAGTCTACTACCAACCCTGAGCGCAGACATTCAACGGGAGATCAAATGGAAAGAGTTTCCAGCCAGGACGAAGTTCAACAAGAAACAAGGCATAGTCAAGAATTTCCAATGGACCCTCATAGCAGGGCCACACCTAGTCAAACTAATATAGAAGTGAAAGCCAAGAGGAAGTTGGGCACTGAATTTGATAATTCCGCACCCAAGGACTCGATAGAAGTTGAGCATGATACCGGTTATACCCCTGACACTGAACTACCTGCCCCCAAAGAGGTCGAGAAGACTTCTACGGGGAATGCTGCAGCAGCGCCCCCCGCCCCTGCGGTGGCGCCCCCTTGCCATAATAATACTAGAAAACCACAGGTCTCTTCCACGGGCGACGAACCTATCACCACCTTAAGTAATAACGTCATCAAGTCAGTACCAATTACCAAACCTAGTAATAACATTAAGAAAATGAAAGTGAAACCTGTCATTTTCTCCGACAAGAAAGTGTATGAACCTTCTAAAGACCTTGGTATTTCCTTCGGGTTTGACTTTGCAGATTTGTCTGCAGTGAGTCCCTGTGATAACGGAGCAGTAGGTAGTCAAGGACAGCAGACTTGTAACTATACAAATACAAATACCAGCAGTGATATCTTATCATCATCCAAGCCCTCCCAGTTGTTGGAGGGGGACGTTCAAAACCCTAGCAGCAGTGGAGGCGTAATTGACCCTAAGCTCATGCTGGGCATCAACGGGGTTAACCCTCAGGGTGCCATGATGCAGGCCATAGCCAAGGCGGCCGCTAGGCTTCCAGAAAACGCAGACAACGCCTCCCCTACCCCCACTCCTGCCCCTTCTTCTGTAGCCCCCTCTACGGCCCCCACTCATCATGCTAGTCCCATTACTCAGTCGCTTCCCCCGATGGCCGCCAACGTTCATGACCTCCAGTTCACCTTCACCCCGGAGTCCTCTCCCGATATTGGTGCTAGTAGTAGCGAGCGTGAAAACACGCCCCCTGGTGAGCAGGAGGAGAATCACCCCATCAGGAAGCGCACCCCTCATCCAGCAGAATTCGAACCTGGCAAGTTTAATGTGGTGGAGGCCGTCAACTTTCTCATGACAGGTAAGAATATTTGAAAGACAAATAAGTTATCACACCAATGTTAATATGATACAGAAAAAGGATCATATAGAAAATATGATGTATTGAATAAATTTATTGAATTGGAAAAATAATGATGTAGAATTAGTACTGAAGATTTGAAATATATAATCTAAATTGAAATAGGAAAATCTGATGTATTGAAGAAATTGATTGAATTGGAAAAATATTTATTTAGAATAAGCACTTAAGATTTGAAATTTGGTCTGAATTGAAATAGGACATTGTATTATGAATAAATATTCAGAGGTATTTTTTTTTTAATGAGCAAGGTCATATGTTTTATTTTTTCTGCATCACAATAGCATCTTCACGTGTCATATGATTTCATGATACAAACTTCAATAACTCATGATAAATTAAGCACCTGCAAACTTGAAACAAGCCATGTAGGTGTTCTTTTCCAAGTCCTCTCTTGCAATTGAATTTGCAATTTCTTTTGCCTTAAATAAGTTCAAGTATGGAGGTGTTAAACCCTTATGCTGCTAGGGGCTAATTTGGCCAATACAAAATGATGCAAAAAAAATGAAACCCTGGCCCATGGGTATTCATCTGAGAGTGCTCTACGAGACCTACCCAATGAATACCAACATGACAGGGTTTAGACTGTTTTCAAAAATCTTTGAGTCCTTGTACTTTGAACGAAAGTAGCCTCAGCTTTAGAAGGGGTAAATGAGGTTTGATTATGAATGTGTTTAACTTATAGAGGCATGCTAGTTTAACCCTTCCAATGCTGAGGCTATTTCGTCCAAAGCACAAGGACACAAATATTTTTGAAAAATATTCTAAACCCTGTCATGTTGGTATTCATTGGAAAGCTCTCGCGGAGTACTCTCGGATGAGTATCCATTTTGCCAGGGTTTTAGTCTTTTTTTCAGGATATTTGCATCATTTTGTATTGGCCAAAGTAGCCACCAGCAGCATAAAGGTTAAAGGCTCCACTCTTTTTGATTAGGATGCATGTTCTTTTGGTGTGTCATCGTGAAAATGTTATGTATGTTTATAATGTCAGCTGAATTAGTACACAGTAGGCATAAAAATGCTTTGCACTAAATATTTATATTTATATCTTCATTTCAGAATGGGATCGTGTCATTGACCTAAGAGAGAAAAGTAAGTTTTCAATTTTATATCTATATGGGCCGTTGGTGTAATCTCCTTATAGTTATAACTGTATTTGCTATTACTAAAGAAATAGAGAACCCTGGACCTATGAGTACTGGTCTTTAAAAAACCAAACAGTAGTGCTACTGTATGCAATGAGAAATAAATGATAAATTACATGACATTTATTAATTTACAAATATAATATATATATATCTTTAAAATACTGGAATTTTATTTGAGGGTAAATTAGATAAATGGTTAAGAGTTGACCTAAAAGAAAAGTTTGGATATTCCTGTAGTCCTAGCGTCTAGTAGAGGCAGCATTAATAGGTTAGGTAGTACACCTGTTGTTATTAGCCTTACCTTGTCCACCCTTCATTAAAAAACTTCATTAGTTTTTAGAAAAAAGAGTTGAACTGTTTTATCTTTTTCAGGAAGTGGCAGTGTTCTGATGTACGAGTGAGTGTCAAATGCCTCTGTGGCCCGTCGGATGGTACAAGACAGGGGGCAAGTTTGAACAACATTGACGTGACGACACTGCATGGTCGTTTCTATCAATCCACCACTAGAACCATCAACCTACAGCAACTCCAGGCAAATATGAAGTGCTGGAGTGGACATGCGTCATGGAGGGGTGCGATTTCCATGAGAGATTTAATAATAAACGCCTATTTTTGAAAATGTACACAAAGACTTCAAGCAAGGATTAAATATATATATATATGTTAATTTTTTCACAGTTTGACCATTGTGAATAGATGACTACGACGACCTACTGACTCTGTACTCTATGGACGAGGAGTAGAAGTCAGAGACCCTTTGTTGTGTGCTGTATTATTATTAGTGTGTTTCGTCGCGTTGGGTGCATTGAGGATAGTAACTGTGTGCAAGCGAGACTCCTACTACAGTGAAGAAGAAGTGCCTTTGTGTTCACTTTTATTATTTTGTCTTGCAAGTATAAAGGAGAAGAGCGCATTCTACAGTAGAGGGCTGGAATACCTGAGCTCTGAACAAATCCCCTGGTGCTCCCTGAAATAATTGCTGTGAGCCCCAAAAATCAACTTCTCGACATCTTCAACAGACCCTGGTATGATACAAGTTGTGTCCCTCATAAAGAGGTCTTCATTTCAAGCACCGAATACAACCACTCTCCCGATGGAGTCTTTATAATAGGGCAATACTGATTCCCATCATCGATCTCAGCATTGAGCGCGGATGTCACTGCGGATGTCATTGATAAATTCTTGTGAATGTCACTTCGGATGTCATAAGTGTATTCTCATGAATTCCACTTTGAATAACATTGGTGTATGTTCATGAATTTTACTTTGAATATCAGTGGTGATTTCTCATGGATGTCTTAGGTGATCTCTCGCTGATGTCACTTAGGATGTCACAGGTGATCTTTTATTGACATCCGAGTGACTCCGCTAATAACCATTGTCATTCCAGTGATTGTGGCTGCTAATGAACTCCTTGACCCAGTGAAGATCTGTGGACTGCAGCTACAGGAACCTTAATTTATTCAGCTTTGAGGGGTGCGGTTTAGCAGTACAAGCATGTTTCTGGAGGGAACATGTCACACTGGAAGGTGTACCTTTTCACATGGATGTTTTCTCACAGAGTGTGCTAAGCCGCCAGGAGGCATGTCTGTTTTAACCCTTATGGTGCTGGTGGCTAATTTTGCCAACACGAAATAATGCAAAAAACCTGGATAATGACTGAAACCCTGGCATATGTGTACTCATCTGATAGTACTCAGCGAGAGCTATCCAATGGATACCAACACAACAGGGTTTAGATGGTTTTCAAAAATCTTTGCATCTTTGTGCTTTGGACGAAAGTAGCCTCAGCATTGGAAGGGTTGAGAGAGTGATAGTTTCTGCACCTCCACCAGGTAACTCAGAAGAAGTGTTGAGTGCTGAGGAACTATCTCCATCCCTTCTCCGAGGTGTATTGAAAGAGAGCTGTATTTTCACACCCAAGAATGGGTGCCAAGCAAATGTTGCACAGTGAACTTTGGTTTGGAGTTCTAGGATGCAGCAAGTAGAAAGGACTCAAAAACCCTTAGCATGAGTATTGCTGATTGGTGAGGTTAAAATAACATGTGTCTCTAGGCTTCGTAGAATATCATCTTCATCCACACGCGCTGTATATGAAAGGATTTCCATCTCATAGTCAACCTGGGGTGTACAATACAACCAAAAGTTTCGCTCGGGAATATGTATGAAAGGTCATTGGAACAATAAATGAATAATTAAGAGTACAATCAATGAACAAAATACAAACCACTCCAGAACTATGATGACATGTTCTTGACTTCTTTGTGGGACACCCCAGGTAGTGAGTTTATAAGGGTTCTCACTTCCGGTTACTATTTCAAGTGCATCCAAGGTCGTTGTCATTGCCTTTGGATTTCGAAGGTTCATCAAGCCATGTTACAATGTTAGAATATGTCATTCATTGTCATAGAAGGTCAAGATGACAAAGTGCATCCAAGGTCAACGGCATTGCCCTTGGATTTCGAAGGGTCATCGAAGCCATGTTACTATTTTGAAATGTGTCATCCATTGTCATAGAAGGTTATGATGATAGACAACCGCCGTGATGTCATTAAAGGTCAAGGTCATGATAATACCATCTACCTCGAGACTTAACCTAATGACGACACATCAAGAAACTGGAGTGGTCACCGGAATGTTCACAAGAGCTAGGAAGTCATGGTGAAGTGTAAACTTATTGTGTGGATTGCAGAAACGTACATTGAAGAGAATGAGATCTCCTGGGTGAGCTACATCTCATATAATGAGTTCTCGTCTGTGAGTGAGTGAGATTTCGTCCGAGAGTGAGATCTCATTTGAGATGTAATGAGACAATGAGGAATGAGGTAATGAGGAAGGGAAAGAGAATTTTCATTTCAGAACCACCACACCTATCAACAATGAAAAAAAATCTTAAAATTAAGATAAATCAACCACAAGAGCCGTGAGGAGTGATTTTCAATGCAGGGTCACATTCTATCTTCTACAAAGGCAGAAGTGTATAGAAAAGTCCACAACCCTCTGGACGACCCACTTAGGAATATGGCAGATTCCGGATCGGCATATAGAAGTCTGCACCGCCCACCAGATGTATCAACTAAAGAATGTGGATCACCGCATGGAAATGCCAACAGATGTTCCCGCTACGAAGTGTGTAATATTGATCTCATTGTCATTTGTCTCTGTAGTAAGCAGGATACACTGTAAGGGAGGGTACCAACTCAATTATTATAAACCAGTCCAATCAAAATTCAGTCAAATTTTCTCAGGAGTCCTTAAAAAAGAGACCCATCCCAGATTTTCACAATGAAAATTCGTTTTAACCTGTATGCGAAACCAGTCTTTTGTGAATATGTTAGAGTGTATTCTGGGTCTAAACATGTCAGCACTTTGTCCCCTTTTAAGTGATCTATCTCGACAGGTTTGACTGTATTTCTCTAATGCACACTAACCCTTCCAATGCTAAGGCTACTTTTGGCCAAAGTGCAAGAATGTAAAGATTTTCAAAAAACATCTAAACCCTGTCATGTTGGTATTCATTGGATTGTTCTCGCTGAGTACTCTCAGATGAGTACCCATGTGCCAGTTTTTATTTGTTCCGACATGAGAGGGAGGGACAACCCTTTTTCAATCATTTTTTGTTTTTTGCATCATATTTTATTGGCCAAATTAGCCACCAGCAGCATAAGGGTTAGTGGGTGAGATCATGTAAGCCCTGTAGGGCATGACTGGGCGACGCCCCCCAATCAGCCTAGAGAACCAATGATGAGCTGGCAAGTTATCAGATGTATCCCGAGCACTATTTTTATATGTGAGATGAGGTTTGCAATGATGTAGCACGGAAAGCCCAGCTGTATTTCTATTATCTTCCTTGTCGAATGCCATCATGGTTTTCTCTGAAGGTGCTTGGGGTCGGACCAGCGGTATATCTTATAAAAATCTATGACCTTGTACTTATCTTAAGTTCAGGAGTACTGCTAGTAGCAGAATTGAGGAGGTCCGTTTATATGTGCACAGACTTCTAGAACAGGTTGGTCATTTCTAAGGGTTAGTGTTTGTATGAGAACATGGACCTCCACAAAATGTTGAACACTCATCGGTTGGACATTGCTCAGAAAGGGTACTCTTTCTTATGGGGCACATAGACCTAGGAAAAAGTCACACATATCTGAGAACAATTACTCTTACAGCAAAATGGACCTTCAGAAAAATGTGGACTTGACCTACAAAGATAAGTCTTACAGAAAATTTGACCATCGGAAAAAGTTGGTCATTTTTTCTAAGAAAGGGTGCCCTTACTGAGAAATGTAATTGAAAAGGTTGGAGATTTTTCACTGAAAAGGTCTAATCTAAGGACATGTCAGTCCAAGGCAAACAATGGGGTATTGTTGTTGAGATTGAGGGAATGCATTATGTCCTACTAAAGGTGCTGATGTGAGTCAGTTTAAGTTATTAATGAAATGATTATGATGTATAGGTGTAGAGTTCATCGCTTGCACACAGGGGTGGGGACTAGGGCAGGGGTGGGTTGGGGAGGGGGGAATGGGGTATTGAGGGATTATCATGCAGGGCAGGGGGGATGGATGGGGTTGGTAAATGAACCACAGGGTCTGGCCTGGAACTGGGGGTTACACAGTCGCACGCAGTAACACAGCTTATACAAAACCTTTCACAAGCCATTTTGCAAGCCCAGCATTGATGTCAATACTGAAGAATGAGCAAATATGTTTGCCACTATGTACAGAGTGGTAGATAACAACTTATGAGGAGGACTTTCCATTTCTACTGAAATGGGGAAAAAGTGGTATTTTGCCATGAACATGGTTAGTTTTGTATGGGGAGGGGGGCCTTTGTATCCTCACCTGAAAATGGTGAATGAAGGAGGTAGGGGAAGAAAACGCACATTTTAAATGCAGTATGTTTTTTCGCAATCTTGTACAGAACACTCGTGTCATTATCAAGATGCGCTTAATCACACTGGTGGCGCCATCTGTTGAACAGCTAACAATCCTTGTATAGTTATCCCATTATGAAGATAGATTCATCTGTTGAGCAGTTATTAAACCTTGTACTGTACAGTCATAACGTTATCAATATGGACATGACCAGACTGGTGGCTCCACCTGTTGAGCAGTTAATAAATCGTGTACAATTCAGTTATCCCATTATCAAGATGGCCGCAACCACACTGGTGGCTCCACCTGTTGAGCAGTTAATAAACCGTGTACTGTGCAGTCATAACGTTATCAAGATGGACGCAACCAGAATGGTGGCTCCACCTGTTAAGCAGTTAATAAACCATGTACTGTACAGTCATCCCATTATCAAAATGGCCGCAACCAGACTGGTGGCTCCACCTGTTGAGCAGTTAATAAACCGTGTACAGTACAGTCATCCCATTATCAAGATGGCCGCAACCAGACTGGTGGCTCCACCTGTTGAGCAGTAGATAAACCTTGTAATCCCATTATCATAACACCGGTGGCTCAGTTAATAAACTATCCTGTTCACACCAGGAATGTATTCTTGGTCTGGCACACAGAAAGATCTTGAAAACAAAGCCATATTTTCTAAGAAATATTTGAATGAGAGTTGTTATTCCTGTTGGGTTTAACAACTCTTCTTCAAATATTTTTTCACATATGTTGAACGTTTTCTGACCAGTTAGCACTGCTGATGCAAACGGGTTAACATGATATCATAGATTGTCACAACAAAGTGGCTTTTCCAAAAAAAATTATAAAATGGTGATAAGATACAAAGTATGTCTTTATCCTAAGACTGCAAAGGGTTTGTCACAGAAGATTTCTAACAGAGATCATATTTATGTGGCACTGAATCCTACATAGACATACACCAGTGTGGCCATTTTTGGTCTGTTATAATTTGACACCCTTAGAGAGGAAAGTGCAGAACTCCTTTTGTATAAGTCATTACTGAAAGGAGATTGAGATACTATATTAAGGTGTGTGTGTTACCCGAGTGTTGATTGCCGTGATTATTGTTGTACAGTTGAGTCTGGCTTTGTATATAGACATGGGGGTAGCGTATATCCCTTACTCATACCCTACCCAAGAATTCATTTAGGATTGACAGGTAGTGGGGTGAGTCATACTGTTTTTACACTGACTAGGTATATATATGTATATATATATATGTATATATATACCTGATGATCATTAACCCGGAGATAGACATATATTAACCATGTGACACCTAGCTGTAAATATTGCGCTTTACTTGTAAGTATATGTACTTGCGTGCGATAGCGGTCAGTTTGACCAGCTCCTCTAAATGCCCTATCCCAATCCCTTCAGGCACCTAAAAGTGCGGTATTGGGAGGGAAGCGTATTTGGGATTGATAGGCGAGGTTTTGAGGTCTTACGATGCTTTGCAACAGCTACATATGCTCAGATGTTCATACCATACATCTGGCTTGTACAGATATTAGTCTAGATTGAAATACTGTGAAAAGTCTGTATAGGGACTTGGCTTTGCCCTTGGAATGTCAGCGACTACGTTATTATAACAAAGTCACCTTGAATTGAGTTGATATTTTTCTATTAAAAATCTTAATCCTATGCCAGAATGCATTTGGAGGTGATGCCTTTTAGATATTTTGGATATTTTTTTACGACCTTTAATTACTTTGAGAGCTAACTTTACATATTGGTATCCATAACAGAGGAGGTTGAGACATTAATAAGATAATATTACATAAGTTTCAGAATGACAGGCATTGATGAGAATTTATATACCCCAAATAAGTTCGAAGTTTTTGGCAGAAAGTCATGCTGCCATGGTTATGCTGACAAAATGTTGGCAAAAGATCCTTAGGAAATCGAGATGGGGACTGCCTAAATTGTTATATTGTACATAGCATGGCTATAGAGTTGTTGTAGCCAAAAAATAGTGCACACCCTTAAGACTTAGGTACAAAAACCTCATCAACACTTATAACAAATGCCCGACTAGTTAACATCTCCAATATGCACAGAGTTTATGTAGTGGATTTTTTTTAGCGATGAAGTTTGTTTTTGCGCTGTACATACACAGTTTGCTTATTAGATAGGAGTGGAGTGTAGAGAGGAATAATCACCTGTAGATCATGTAGATACATTGTATAACCTGTTGAGGAGCGGAGGTAGTAAGAACGGCAAACAGGGACCGAGAGAAAAAGAGAGAGAGAGAGAGAGAGAGAGAGAGAGAGAGAGAGAGAGAGAGAGAGAGAGAGAGAGAGAGAGAGAGAGAGAGAGAGAGAGAGAGAGAAGGGTTCAACATGGAAGGGTTACAGGAATTCAGTGGTGGGCTTGTAAAATGGCTGTTACTGTGAGGTATTATAAATACCAACCCCTTTATACCCATTCATGCCCAGTGATGGGCTTGTAATCATAAAACAATAGAGTTTCTAACCCCAACCGCTTGCAGAGCTTGATGCCTGGGGTCCCTGGTACTAAAGGGGGTCTAAAATCCATTCATGTCTGTAGCAGCCAAAACTGTCTAATTATTTGCTCAACAATCTATAACAAAAGCTATTTTCAGAAAATATTTGTATGAGAAATGTAAATCCTTAATTCACGAACTATTTTCCTTCAAATATATTTCCAGTACCTACTTTATTCCAAAGTTATTTTCAAAGGTATCAAAGAAGCAGACAATATTTGTCCCGTAAATCTGCAGGCATGAGTGGGTTAAGCGGCAGTAGGGTCCGGCTACTGTGTGACTGTGTAGACTGGCATGTTCGGATATCATATCATCATTCTCATTCTCAACAATTGGAATCTGAATATGAGAAATATTTTTTTCTCCAGGATTGAGTTATTATCATCTCTTACAGGAATTTTGGAAAAGATATTTTTATTTTATTTTAAAGATATTTCAAGAAATATTTCATTCTCAGAAAGTGAATCCTAAATTCCTTTCAGTATCTCTAGAAATTTATGTTATTTTCATGGAAATTGCATTTCTTCTCAGACCTACCGTTACAAGATTTGAGTAAATGATGGAATGATATTCACCATGCCCCACCCCCAGGCGCAGAGCCAGCAGATTTCTTTTCATGGTTTGAAAAAGAAAAAATAAACAAAAAAAGACAAAAAAAAATTCAAGTACGGAAGAGGAGGTAAACTTATTTGTTAATGTGGGTTCTCTGATCGGAGGGATCTCAAATTGGTACACTAAGGTTGAAGAAAGATTTCTCACAAGAATTTGAAAATTTTGAAAAAAAAAATGACGTCTTATTTTCAGCCTTTGTGTACCTGGAGTTGCATAACCCACAAGGTATGTCATTGTGTACATAGAAAGATACGCCCCTATATATATATATACAGGCCGCTTGCACAACACGGCCGCACAGTTTCAAAGATAAGAAAAAACTTGAGTGCTTTAAAAACAATTTGCAGCATTGTGAGATTTTTATGTGCAAACTGGTGTAAATTAATTATTGAAAGCTTGAGGAGTGACCTACTATAATCACATGTTTATAATGTTAATCTTGAAAGTCCACGTAGCCCCCTAGTGGAGGTGGGCCAAACTACATCTGACGCCACCTAGCGACCATCACAATCTATGGTGTATGAGTACTGCAGTAAAGGAAAGGGTCTTAGAATGGTGTTCATAGTTCAAATTACTCAACCATGAAGGAATCATTCTAAATTTTAAGTATTTATATTTTTGTTATTTTCCTTTGGGATATTGTTTTAGTGTCTGTACTATAAGAATCTTCAACAAATCTCAAATTTGAATTTTAAAAAATTGGCAAATTTTGGATAGATACGTCACAATGAATTTTGTTTCAAATTTGTGTTTGGTATTCTTTAAAAGCTGATACCTGTCCCTATTAGGGCAATTTGTTCTCCAGGCAGTAAAGTTGAGCTTTGTTTGGTTGTTTTGCAGAAAAACTCCTGAACTTGGTTGCGCCAATGGAATTTAGGCATAGACTTGGGCTTAATATGTTAATTCATTGTTTACAACAATAATTGCTTTTGTTTTATATAATGAATTGAAATATCTACATATTTTTGCTACGCAAGTCGTAGTCAATAAAGATACATACAAGTCCAAGTCTAAGCCTTAAGCCCTTTGATGCAACCAGGCCAAGGGCTGGATAACTTGTAAAAGCTAATTTCTGAGCAATTAATGATGGTTAGCTTTAAACTGTTTTCTATACTATACTGTTTGATCATCATTGTAGACTGGCTCCAATAGGTTTACACAGAAAAGAAAATGGTAATAAAGAATAATTTTCTGCTTGATTGACTCTGCCTGCCTGAACCACATGGCTACCATGTCCGTAATTCTCTTAGCAAAAGATGCACCATTTGCCTGTTAGACCTGTCTACTGAGGCCACTTTGAACTGAAGTAAGAGTGACCTCTCTAAGCAGGATCTACTTTGTTTTGTTAGGCTGTAGGATCTCAATAAGTTAGAGGGCAGATAGCCAGGGGTGTCCATCTGTCGCATTGTCTTATAGGCGTATGCGACATTATGCGACATTGTGCGACAGCGGCTTCAAAATGTGTGAGAGGACAAATCCATCAAGTACTGTTAAACTCAGCAAATTATAAGACTGCATGGCCAGTAGAACCTTTTATATAGTCTCAAATGTACCATTTTATGCAGATTTTGTTAAACATGTGAACTTCATCATTTTAATGGTGGTGTTTATTGATCAAAAGAGTTTTCCGTTATTGATATCAGGTTAATAGTATAGTGTCAACTGATGAAAATTTTGTGAACCATTTGTCACTCTAAAGATGCCATGCTTTATAGGATTGATGGACTTTTATACTTGGACACCCCTGATAGCATCTGGTAGACTCTGTCTTCATACACCTATAGCTGGATTGTAGTTGGATGGGTCGCTGGGATGTGGACTTTCTGTGTTGTACAAAGTAGCTGTAGTTAAGCAATTGTGAAGCTTCCATCTCTGTGCTAGCAAAGTTGGCAGTGCCCAAGCTATTTTTGAGATTGAGTGCTTGTGTAAAGGATGCTAGCTAAAGAAAAAAAAGCAAAACTATTTTTAGAAAAACGAGTCACATTTGAAATGAAGAATTTGCTGTCTTAGCTCCACTCGCCTGTGCGCAGTGGAGGGAAGCTCCTTGTTACTTGATTGTTGGAACCTTGTTCTTGGTCGTCATAGTAACCAGTTATTGTGAGGCTGCGTCGTCATGGAAGGAGTGGTGACCATAGAAACGGCAAATGGCTTATTGTTTTTTTGTTGGTGTATTTTTTTGGTTGGAAACAAAATAAAAAAAAGTTCCAAGAGATGCTCTTTACATGTTTGTAAAATCCCTTGATTATTGAGTGCAACTTGAGTTGCAGTAAGGGTGATGATTTTTGTCTGTATTTATGCCGAGGTAAGAAGAAAAGTGTATATAAAGAAAATGTGCACATACTAATTGTAATGTTATATCGAGAGGTCAACATGTTTGTTGGGAATGTGGGCAGAGGCAGTGCATGTCAGAGAGGGTATATCTTGTAATAGTTCCTTTCCTTTCATCTCCCTCCCTTTCCTCCCCCCCCCCCATCCCTTCCTCACTCTTTCCAAATGTTGAATTCTGTCTTTCCACTGTTGATATGGTATCGAAAATGTCTCTCCTTTTGTATTCAAATCAGTGAAAAGTGGTTGAATGATTAAATCTGATCATTTTCATTTAATATAGAAAAATACTGGGAGTGGGACTAGTATTTTAAATAGAAAAAACTTAATCCTGGTAGTGGATGTTTTCTTAGGAACATTTTTGAATGTTATCTCCTATTTTACCTCAATGAATCAGCCAAGCCTGATCAAAATGCAATCAAGATGAAATCAAACTTACTGCAAATCAAATTTATTATAGGTGTCTATTTTGTGAGCAAATCAAATAATTTTGTAATGATAACATTAGTTAGTATTTCCATTGTGTTGATTGAAATGTAAATATGGCGAGTTAATGATTTCAGAATTATTATGAAAACTTGTAGTGAAGTTCTAACCCCTATTTTGTGAGTCTGACATGTGTGTCACATGTGTCAAGAACCCCTCCCCCAATTTCTTTAAAAGCCCCCCCTACTTCCCTTAATCCTCTTTCCTCTAATCCTGTCCGCTGTTGCCATGGTGAGGCCTCTGTCCACTTCCATGTTATCTGTTGCCATGGTAATTACAAGTGAAGGTCTGTGATTCCAAGTAGGTCAGTAATTAGGTAGTCGTGTGAAATCAGGCCATCAAAATGAAGACCCAAATTAAGAAAACTTGTCTTTGGACAGAAATACAAAGCGGATATATTTTGAATTACTGAAATGATAACAGTACATATTTCCACACCCGAATGTAAACCAGTGTATTTGTTTGATAGAAACAAAGTCATTTACAATGATTTCAGTTTAAGGTAGTTTAAGATTTCTTCAAGAAATTTTGATATAGGTTTGATGACATTTTGAATTTTGTTATTGCTCAGATAAATTTTATTTGAGGAAAAGTTAAGATTTTGATAGAATTCCAAGTGAAGATTTTGAATTTGTTATAATTACGATTTTAATTTTTTGTAACTGTTTTATCAGTTTATGTTGATGAAAAGAGTACCTTCTTTTACGAATGCTATAAAATGATGATTAAAGAATTGAAGTTTAAAGGTTTACCTGTAATAAGATATCAGCCAGAAATTCATGCCTCTCTTCATTTGTTACTCTATGGTTTTCTTTTGAGTGTAATTTGAGCTTTGTTTATTGTCTCCACACCTTCATTCTAAATGTATATACTTTTTTTTGTACAAAAAATAAGCTTCTGAAGAAAAAAAATTAGGAAATTGCAAAGAAAGAAATAATCACATATATGCATTGTACATTTTGCGTTTTTGGAAAAATAGAAAAAAAAATTCTCATCTACCACTTCACAAAATTCAATTGATGTTTGTCAATCACTTTATGTGTAGGCTTAACGTAGTCTGGCACCTACAGAAATGTTAACAAAGCAATAATTTTGAAAGAAATTGAAGCGAATGTATTTATTCCTGTTAGATTTAACAACCCCTTTTCAAATGGTACTTGTCAAATTACCAATAAAATACCCTTCTAAGTGCATTATTTCCAAAGTTGTCATATCATGCACACTGTGTAGAAGCGAAGTGGTTGAAGTAAAGGCATTTATGATTCAAATCCATTTGTATTGTGGGTGTATCAATACCATCACTCACGCACTGATTGTCCTCATCCCATTCATGCCTGATGATCAACTTGACAAAAGTCGTCTGGACCTGTCATATTTAAGAAAACAACGTTGGAATGAAGCTTTAATTCTCAAAATATTTGAAGGAGAGTTGTAAATAGAGATTTGATGAACAACTCTCCTTCAAATATGTTCTGAATATTGCTTTTTTTTTGAGAGATATCACCAAAATAGTCCAGCGGTTTTGGCTACTACAGGCATGAATTGGTTAACATGAAATTTACAATGCATTTGGCTCTTGATATGTTGAATCATTTGAGAGAGAACCAAATGTATTGTGGATAGGTCATATTGGTCTCAAGTATTTGCATTCTTTGTAACAAAAGGAAATTTCACAATCAGAGATGGGAAATAGTGCAGAGTAGAGTAAAAACCATTACTTAATATAATGCAGAGCCAGTTTTTGTGTGCAGCATCAAATAAGGTAAATTTTGTCAAAAAGACAATCATTTATACTTTGTTTATGTCTTAATGGAAGTTTGTTTTGTGGTATATATTGACGTTAATTTTGCAGCCTTTTTTACCACCATGAGATCCTAGTATCAGGAGGTATGATTGTAATAATGAATAACTACCCTTATCATGCTCAAGACAAGCATTGGAAGATGCCCTGACACTTATAGGAATATCTAGAAAATGAATGCTTATTTAACCCTACCTCTGCTGAAGCTACCTTCATCCAAATCACAAGGACGCAAAGATTTTTGAAAACCACCTAAATCCTGTTTTGTTGGTATTCATTGGATAGATCTCACTGAGTATTCTATACCCACATGCCAGGGTTTCAGTCATTTTTCAGCTTTTTTGCACCATTTTGTATTGTAAAATAAGCTACCAGCAGCATAAGGGTTAAAATAATGTGAAGGTTGTTTCTCAAAAGGATAACTCACTTTCACCTATCACATCTTTCTTCACAGTAATAGTTTTCAATATTCTTATATGTGCAATTGTGCTTGATAACTTTAGGTGCACAAAGCATGGCTGTGTTTCTAGTTCATGTTATATTTGTTCCTAACTGTAAATGTAAATGTTAAAACTGTCCAATGGTCTGTCATAAGCCAATATTGCGATGAGTGTAGTTTCCTGAACGAGGCTGTTTTTAAAATTCAAGGAAAGTTTGTTCCATCTTTTTTGTAAATTTTAGGATACATATATAAGTATGTGAAAACAAAATATAAAAGAACAACAACAACACACTATGCTTCATTGAAACTGAGAAGTTTGCTTTTGTACAATTTTTGAAGTTAAATGAGAATCCATGATAAGGGTCAGTTTAGAGGGAACTCAGTTTTTTATAAGTGATCATTGCAAAAATATGTTTTTCAGAACGTGCCGTCTTTTCCTTTATTTATGTCATTGAATGTGTGGAGAGGAGTACATGAGTATGTCGAGCAGAATTTGGTCAAATCACAGTCCTTCCGGTGGCTTGGTTGTGTAGTTAGTTACGCCGCAGGACGCTAGGGGGCGCCACTGTGGCCCTGGAGCGAGGACAATGTAGTGAAGGGTTACTTGCACTTGCTGGGAGGCCGCCGCAGACCTCCAGCTTGGAGCCAGGAGCAAAAGGGTGCATTTTGAACAACTGCTCAAAATTGAAACACGAGTGTTGACTCGATGCCACTGTTGGTTCTTCAGTTAATAAAAACAACTGATATGAAATCTCTTCTGTTGTCTTTATTCCCCTTTCTCTATATGCCTATGGTGAAAGCAGCATACAAATGAGGTGACTTACTCTATTATACTTGTATAGGTATGAATGGGTTAAAAATTTGATTAGACCACCATGTAGTGTTGAAATAAGCAAGATTTAAAATTGACTCTTCATGAAGTATTGTTATTTTGTATTAAATTCTCAGTCATTTTCCTAAGTATCTTATCACAGAATTCACCAGGCAGCGCGTGTGGAGTGCCCACCATAGGTCAGAACAAATCCTCTATCTTCACCCAATTAACATTCCCTCCCATGTTCACCCATAAGTGGTCTGAGTTTTCATATAAAGCTGGATATATGTGGAATTTGGGAATTAACCCTAACTTAGGCTACTTTCGTCCAAAGCACAAGAACGCAAAGATCTTTGAAAACCATCTAAACCCTGTTTTATTTGTACTCATTAGATAGCAATAAGTACTCTAAGATGAGTACCCATGTGCCAGGGTTTCAGTCATGTTTTAGCTTTTTTGCACCATTTTGTATTAGCAACTAGCAAAAGGGTTAAGTTTAACCCATTCACACCTGCAGTGTGGGACACATGAGGAAGTGTTTCAGTGATAAAACAATATTTGGTGAAAGTTTCAAAGATGCTAAATGCCAAATAGCCACTCTCCAAATACTCTAAAAATGTTCCTCTACAAGGTGTGTTGTAATTAACCCATTTTCACTCATAGCGGCCAAAACAGGCCTGGCAATTTAGAAAATATTTTGCTTACATAAGTATTTTCTGGAAAATACTAGTATATAAAGTAGAAATGTTGATCAGATGCCAAACTACAACTCTCCTTCAAATATTTTGTGAATTTTAGCTTTATTCCCAAGTTACTGTATAACTGGTAATGTTTGCGTGTAGTAAATATTGCGTTTTTTTCATTTTCTCTTTTATGCGTGTTTTAATTAATGCGAATCAGACCAGACGTCAGATATCTGAAACAGAAGGGACAGATTTATGCGTGTTTTAATTATTGCGTCCTCATGCATTCGCATTAAAACGCAATAATTAAAATCACGCAATCATTACCAGTTTTACAGTATTTGTAAAAGTATGAGAGTAGCAAACGATACTTTCTAGAGGAACTCTTGAGTGTGAATGGGTTAAGCTTGTGAGATCATGTGTCAACTCCAGATGCTAAAGGGTTGAAGTTGCATACCTACTGAAGGAGTTCCTGTCAAGGTTCTCGCAAGTTTTTCATTAATTTTTTAAACTTTATTTGTTAAAAATGATAGACAGTAGAAGTATGTAATGCATAAATGCATAAAACGAAATTGACGACTGGAGCAAATCCGATAAAATGCCTCAACATCCATGACAAACTAAAAGTACTAAAAGAAGCTTGAAATAAGCTCTGCTTATTCTAGAGAAATCACATTAATGAGCATTAACTAGTAACACTTTGTGAAAGACAACAGATATCAGGATTGTATGAAAACAAACTTTATTGATGACCGATCTTCACATTACATAAGTAGTGATACCTGCGGGTTTAGAAACAGATTATCATTTTATACTGGAGATACCCCCCCCCCCCTAAAATAACCCCCCATCTATTATCAAATTCTATGCATGACCTTGCATTCTGTAATTCTTTACAGGTTTTATGGAAGAGAATGATCTTCCCATTTTGCAGTTTCATAGAGTAAAATGTACCCATTTATTGGGAGATCACAATATATTCAAACATGATTAATTATCATAGGTAACGCATGTCCCAAGGAACATACTGCTTAGTAGTTTCCTGGTCTTTGTCAAGTTACGGGCACATTTCCCCAGTGTGTGTGATTAATTCAATGAGGGGACATGCTTTTCTACAAGTAAATCATAAAACCTTTTAATGCTGAACTTATTTTTGCTCAAGGCACAAGACTGAAAAAACGTTAACAATTGGAGTTCTGACATTGTTGAACAATGAACACAATCAATATCTCAAATAAATGTGGTGGTATTAGGATCAAATTGATATCTTAGGAAACAAGTTGTATCGGCAATGAGGAACAATGGTCCTTCAGAAACTTCTTGGGGTCGACCTACAGAATGTTTTAGCCATATTTTGAACCCTTTCTAGTAATTCTGCTGTCAATGGGCATTTTTCCACCATTAGCAATGAGAAGGAGGAGACTGATTGTCTTTTTGTATTGGACCAGAGAAATACATCCCCTTGAACCGCAACGCCATAGGCACAGCATGCTAGAACCTAGGGTATGTGTGCCTCGGGTTACGCGGTGTAGCCTTGGTCACGTGATCTGATCTGTGCAATTAGCATGCAGCATCCTTTCTAGGTCAGATAGTTGCCAAGGAGATGGGAGGCAGCGACATTTGATGATGCATGGACAGTGCCCGATCCCGGTCTACTCATCTCAGATTGGACGTGCACTGAGAGTACAACTATGCATAGCTCTGAAACAATGCAAAACTTTCCTGTTTACAAAACATATTCCAGATTTTAAGCAAAGCCTAATAGAGCAGTGTGTTTGAATTCCGATTTAGACAAAGACATGCAGCAAAGCTGTGATTACCTAAACAATAACAAACTGGTTACTTAATAGCTCATGGATCACAAGGCTTGTATAAGTGACATTCTGGTGTTTCAGTTGAAAGAAAAACTACCAAATTGTGCATTAAGCTAACATTTGACAGACCGACCAGCAAAAGTCCCATGTGATAGCTATGTAAATTGATGCACTCATCAATTTGTGGATATCTTGTTATGGCAGATATTGGCGTTTAATGTAGAAGCACACTTGGGAATTTTGCTCTGAGTCTTTGAAGGAAACCATGCAATGAATCATTGTAACATTCAACTACAAGTATGTGACACGTATTTAGGCCTAACGCTTTAACGCTACCAAAATACATACAGTTCATGCAAAATGAAGTAAAGCTGTTAGTAAGTAAGGGTTTAGTCACATACTGGTCTAGCTGGTAAGGCAAAATCAGATTATTTTGATAGAAGAGAAGAATCGCCAAATATTCTGTTAATTGATTTCTTAATTCATTGTTATGTTAAGAACAATATCTAAACAGTACCATTCCAGACAATAAATTTGAGTTTTCCTTTCGGCTGCCGACGCCAGTATAAAGAACTGATTGTGTAATTAAGTATTTAAAATAGATCTGAAGGAAAAGTACAGAGCGAGTTGCAGTTATTATTTATACTTTTGAAAATTACAACGAAATTTAGATTGATTTTACAGTGTACCTGTAGGAGGGTATGTAATGTTCTGAGTAACATTTCTTTTGCAAATATATTACCAATTTTACTTATACCTACACAATTTTATCAAAATTATCAAGTTGATTTAAGCCACTGCAAGCATTAAGCCAATTAGCATCCATGCCAGGAGGCATAACCATGGTAACAATAACAGCAAAAGCAGTGTGGCAACTCAATTAGCAAAATAATCTCGTAATCGCAAAAATCTGGATCATTACGCATTTTCATCACAAAGTGTAGAAGAGAAAGAGAGATCATGATGAAAATCTCTCACTGGGATGCACTTAACTAAGACAGTACATGAAACGTGTATATGCTTTGGTCAGGAATTGCTAAATATGTCATATCAACAAAATGCACTTTCGTCACTAAAAGATGGTCTCTCCTCCTCCTCATTGTCACTCCTAGCTAAGCCACAGCCAGCAGGGATTCAGTCTCAATAAGACATCCCAGCCCTTGAAAATATATATAGATCAGGGCACACGTTTGTGAAAATTTTGTATTTTCCAGCAAACAATGTAAAAGATTTCTTTCAGAGTTAATGGTAGAATATTAGATGTACTTACACATACCATGTTACTTGTTTATCCGAGTAACTTGATGGTTTGTTCAAAATATGACAATCGAAGAATTAGGATCGCCTACGTTGGACACACCGTTTAAAAATCCCCCTATCTCTAAACAAGATATCAATCTGAGGTGCCTTAGAGCAATGCAACTGAACACCACCTCATGTCTGGTGATCAACTTCAAGAATGCAAGGACATTTTCTGATTTCTCCTGTTAACCACTCATCCATCTGTACCCCCTTCATCTTTCTTTCACTAGAAACATGCCTGGGCTTCTATTTGATGAGTGTTGTCTGGACCTGTCATACTTTTGAAAATAACTTTGAAATGATGCATAGGAGAGTTGTAGATATAGTTTTAAAGAACAACTCTACTTAAAATTTTGATGATATCTTTAGCTGTAAGCATATTTGAGTAGATATTTGAAGGAGAAATGTTAATCAAACCTTTACTATCATCTCAAATATTTTGTAAAATCATTCTTTACTCTCCAGAAATTGTCAAAAATATCATAGATCCTGACGTCAATACATAGAGGAACATATGAGCATGATTGGGTTATAGTCACTATACCCCCCTACCCCTCCCTTATTCCCCTGCGGTCATCACATTTACTGTATTAATTCTAGGACTACCCACTAGATGTCAGTGCAGATCCCGGCAATAGAAATAATGACGAACCTTTTGTAAAGGAACTCATTGAAAGTAAAATCAAGAACAGTTAAAAATGAGAGAACATCTTTTATGCTGATAATACATTCTTGCAACCATTGATATTTCTCCCTTAAAATTGTCAACTTTAGAGTGAGCACAATTAAAGAGATTACATAGGTAGTGCACTCTGGTCATTTTGTAGAATGACCATTAAGTGTGGTTAGGAATTTCCATTCCACTTGACCCTTCAGATGCTGTGATTACTTTCGTCCAATGCACAAGAATGCAAAAATAATGAAAATCATCTAAACCCTGTCATGTTGGTATTCATTGGATAGCTCTTGCTGAGCACTCTCAGATGAGTACCCATGTGCCAGGGTTTCAGTCATTTTTCAGGTTTTTGCATCATTTTGTAATGACCAAATTCGCAACCAGCAGCACAAGGCTTAACTAAAAAGTTCACAAACATGAAAGTTAAAACCGAACACATGTGCCAATTTTTTGGATCTGCAAAGACATTTTTTTTTCATTTTTCTAAACTACATGTATGTCATTAAAGATCCCAATCAACGTAAAACAATGGGACTTCTAACAAGCATGGACAAGAGCGCATCGGCCTGAACACATATATCTCCCTTCGGTCACCGCCAACAAGAATAGAAACGCTACATTTTCTGTGTTTCTAGAACAAAAAAAAATCAATAAATAGAAATCTCAAATATGAAGGTCTGTGAGAGAAACCTACGAAGGATATGTACACCAGATGTGATAGGAAATAGAGAAAAGGCGCCAGAAAGTCACATGACCAAATCCATCCACTATATATACATATTCTAAAAGAGTCTGAATGTACAAATTAAAATGGACAAGGTTACTTGGTCGAACAAAATTATAGCACAATTAGAGCTTAAATCAACCAATCAGGGGCAAGCACAGAGGTTTCAAAATTAGCATAATAAGCCCTTGTATGGCTAAAGACAAATGAAAAACTCCAGAACGAAAAATAATTAAAAGAAAATCTTTTCACTGTTGAAAATTAAGGGCGGACTTCAGGATTTCTCTGGTTTGAAATGAAATCCGAATAACTACTAAAAAGAATTATCAATGGATATTCATTCCACTTCCATCCTTGTCACTGATTGGTTAATACATATGTACATAAATTAAGATGTGAATTTATTTATATATTACTTTGTATATATTATTTCCCATCTGAACTCCATGACATCTGACCATCTGATTGTTGACATAGTAACAGTATCTATGGCAACCATACAAGGGAAGTTATACTGAGGCAAGATATGTATCAATTGGTAACAACTTTGTTTACAAATATCCATGACAACCAGTAATATCATTAACTTTAGCAAGCTAAACATCAGATGCTTTGGCAAATATTTTTTTGGGGGATATGGTTGACTGAAATATCACCTTATTCAAAAGGTTCTATTCATGCCACAACATCCATACAACCTTATGCATCTGATATTACTACATGGAAATTGATATTAATATTGCAGCAAGCATTATACCTGTCAAATATCTTCCAACTGTAGCTTTTATTCATTTTTGAATCTCAGATTCAGGTTTCTACTTTAAATGAACCATTTTTGCCACCAAATGTTTCTACTTTAACCCTTCCAATGCTAAGGCTACTTTCGTCCAAAACACAAGGATGCAAAGATTTTTGAAAACCATCTAAACCCTGTCACGTTGGTATTCATTGGATAGCTCTCACTGAGTACTTTCAGATGAGTCCCCATATGACAGGGTTTCAGTCATTTTCCAACTTCTTTGTCTCATTTTGTATTGGCAAAATTAGCCACCAGCAGCATAAGGGTTAAATGAACCATTTTTGCCACCAAAGGTAATCAGACAGCACTGGAAGTGTGTCAAATAAAGCCTCGAGGTCATGGACTTCAGACGGGATTGTGGATATAGATTTGTCGATGTGTTATCTCCTAAAACTGTCATGGCTGCTGAAGCTGTCTGGGCTCCAACTTCTTCGCCCTCGCGGGGAGCGGCTCCGAGATCTGCTGTAGTAGCTGTCCATACTGCTGGGGGTAGGCGGACTGGGACGATAATAGGGGATCGGCCGTTTGCGAGCACTGCAAAAACAAGAAAAAAGAAATGTTAGTTTTCATCATCGCCACCAGGTGGAGAAGCTGCCATATTGTTTGTATCAAGAATGAGAGTTACCATGACAACAGTCAGAAAATTGCAACAAAAAGAATAAGTCTTTAACGGAAAGTAACAAAAGATATATTGGCAGATAGACTTACAACAGCAAAGGTATTTATTAAATACTGTATTTAATATAAAGAATAAGATATATAAGTGGATAGATTTACAACATCAAAGGTACTTATTACATTCTAGGTTTATTTAAGATAACATGCAATGTCTTTATAGAATTATAGAATGCGTGTTAAATAAAAAAGTAAGCAACAACATCGAAAAATCATTGGCAGCTATCTCCAAAGTTACCATAACCATCATGTTATGGTAGGATATTTCAATGCTTGGCATAAGGAGTTAGTAGCAATCAGAACTTTTCATAAAATAACCAAATGCTGTTAGTCGACGTGCATGTTTTCTATGCTACAAAATGCTGGAACTCATTTAGGGTTATAGACTACTGAAATAAGCTACAATGCTCTAGGGGATATTCACAGGTAAACATTTACAGCTACCTTTTGTATTATGCTTTGTTAACATTTGCAGACCATAACTGAAACGGACCGGTTATGTTTTCAGTAATGTTAAACCTGCTGTCTAAAATAGCTACCTTGGAGTTGGTTCAACATTCCATTTGTGAGTAAAGATTTACCTGTGAATAAGCTACAGGAGCTAAGAATTGCAAGAAATTTAAGCACTACTTTTGATCATCAAAACATTATATGCTCTTTTTCAAAACATATTAAATATGAGCCTACTTCCTAAGAATGATATTTTCTTAATTACATGTATGTAGCAATGGATAAGCTTTTCAATATCTACTTTACTTATACATATATCATCATTTTCATTTATACATGTATTATCAAGAACTTTTCCTTCATAGAAAATGCTAATGTTGGACTAAGTAAATTTCTTGTGGTGGAACTGTTACAATCATTATATAAAAGCAAACTGATTTCATGAGAGCTCTAATAGTATGAATAGAGTCACAGTGAACTTTTTCTTCCTTATCATTACAACGAAAGATGATAATAATTCCTTTTATGTAATTATTTGTTGTTTATTTTTTGCATATTAAATTATTTTCAAATTCAATTTCTTTTTAATCTAAATGATTCAATATGAAAAATGAATTTGAAGTCACCATTGATATTAGGGCAAGACAGTAAGTTCAATTACATCTTTCTAGGAGAAAGGGTGAAACTTGAGAATTAATTATACACGGCATTGCCAACGTTGAAACACTAGGTACGATTCAATCTAGCTGTCCTGGCAAATATTAACCTTTTCACATCTGGAGTGTAGGCATGGTCTTACAACACTGAACATAACCCATCAATAAGAGCTCTATTAGATATGGGTTTGTTTAACACAATATGAAACAACTTTCAATGAACAGATTCTCAAAATAGTGCCTTGTAACCAACGTGGGAGACCATATGTACACTCCAGATTCATAAGGCCTAAAAAATTGTTTGTTTCCTGAAACGGTGCCATTCCGTGCCAATATATATATATATATATATATATATATATATATATATATATATATATATATATATATATATATATATATATATATGTGTAGTTATAATTTTTTTTGACTATTCAAAAAATGTATATGTGTGGTTCATGCATGTTTTATGTTGATTGGGAGTTTGAAGGTCAGAAAACCTTTTGAGTAAAACTTGTTAGGGTTGGGTTACAGGAAACAAACAACTTTTTAGGCCTAAGGGTTCAATATAACATGATTAGTTATTAGTGATGAAGAGAGGATTGTTGTCCTGTGAACCTGAAACAATGAAACCAAGAGGTATTAGTAGGATGATGATGATTGAGATGAGTGACAGAGAGAACTTCTAGGCTACCTCCCCTGATAAATGAACCCTTCCAATGCTGCGGCTACTTTCAAAACAAAGCACATGGATGTTAACCAATTAACACTCCCTGCAGCCTAAAGAGGCCTCACAATTTTGATAATATTTCAATTTCGATAGCATTTTCTTAAAACATTTGAGGGAGAATTGTTGATCAGAAGCCAAACAACAACTCTCCTTCAAATATTTTGTGAACTTTCGCTTAATTCACAAAATATTTTTAAAAGTATGAAAGAAGCAGACGATCCATCTCCAGGAACTCTTGAGCGTTAATGGGTTAAGATGTTTGAAAACTACCTAAACCCTGCCATGTTGCTATTTTTTAGATAACTCTCGCTGAGCACTCTCACATGAGTACCAATATGCCATGGCTTCAGTCATTTTTTTGTGTCATTTTGTATTGGCAAAATTAGCTTCCAGCAGCATAAGGGTTAAGCCTTTTTATTTTGGATCCTAAGTCTTAAATTGTTTTGATAATGAATTAGGCTTGTTACCCCATTAATACTCAAGTTCCTCCACAAATCATCATCTGGATCAAAGATACTTTTGACAATAACTTTGAAATTAAGATGGATTTTGCAAAATATTTGAAGGAGAGTTGAAGGTAATGTTCTAATTAATATTTTTCCATTAATTGTTTTAAAAACTTTGCTTTTTTGTCTTCAAGATTTCATCAACAGTAAAGGGGTGCTTTTGGCCGCTGTGAGCATTATGATTAATGGGATAAAAAACCTTCTTTAATTTTTTTTTTTTTTTTTGGAGGGGGGGGTGTCCTTGCCTTATCCAACAATTATAAATGCAGCTTTCGACCCTGGTTTACAAGTTGCACCCCCTTATACCCATGCGACCTTGAATACATGCTGTCAATGTCAGTCACCAGCTGCAATCTCCACACTATATAGAGGGCTCAGGATAGTTAAATCAGGCTTGTGGCACACACAATGGACTTGCCCAACAGCAGTTTTTGGGAAAACAGGCAGTCTGGATTACAAGGGTATCTGCCATGATTTGGCAGTGTATATGTCCCGGAATGGCAAACAAATGTCGGTTTCAATGATAAAAACACAATGACCTAAATCCCCTTACTCAAGATTTCAAGTAGGCATGTAAAACTGACCTATTTCATTTATCATTCAGACATTTTTTGCAGTTAAAAATATCGAAGGAGAATAATAAATATCAGTAATTTCCCACATTTTCAAATTTGATTACCTTGTACAATTCTTATTTTTTCAATTTACATATGGAGAGGAATACTTATGAATGAAATCATGCTGCCACATTTACAGGTCTGTCCTGGAGCATGATTATCAAATAGCCCAATTTGGATAAGGAAGTTCCATTTATTCCCCCCTCCCACTAATTAAGTCAATAGTAAGGATAGTTGTGCTGAATTAATTTCTAAAAGTTAAAAGTCTGTGCTTTTAAGATCCATGAATACCTCAACTATGTTAGTAAAACACGTTCAATTCAACAGCTGGTGTACAATAAGTCATAATATCAACCATGATTTGGGCCATCCTTACTAAACATTGCAGAGAATACCAAGAATATCCAAGGAAAATGCAAGGAAAACATTAGGATTTCTTTGGAGACTCATATATATTCAGTAAGACCAGTTTCACTTAACTCTGCCGGCTAAGACATGTCGTAGTAAGATATTACTGATTCTAAAAACAAATTTCAATATTTTCATTATTTACAACTCGATAATGCCAGAAGTCTGTATGATGAAATTCATTTTTTGTATACTCTGAAAAAAGACCCTTTGATAGGTTTTGGGGCATGTACTATCTTTTCCCATCAATAAGTCTTTCCAAAGACAATCTTGAGACACAAGCCATGGTTGATGTATCTTAAACCATTTATGCCCGTAGCAGCCAAAAGCGGCCTCCCAATTTTAGAAATATAAATCAGGCGAAAGCAAAATTGGGAAAATATTTGAAGGAGAAATGCTTATCAGAACAATACCAACAACTCCCCTTGAAATATTTTGTAAAATCAAAAAGTTATTGTCAAACGTATCATAGATCAAGACAAAAAATTCAAGAGAACTCTTAGGCATGAATGGGTTAAACCATTCATGCCTGGAGGTATCTTTAATAAGTGTTGTCTAGATCTATGACACTACTGAAATAACTACTGAAATCATACATGGATATGGGATTTATTGGAGGGAAAGTTGTGGGTAGGATTCTGATCAATAATTTTTCATCGAATCTTTTGGATATTACCAAATACATCCAGACATTTCTGATTGCTACAGACATTAATCGTTTATGGTAGACGAAGGCTGATTCAGTATGTTATTGTACCCACCAGTTACCACACACATACACACGCAGCAGGGAAATTACACTGCCAGACACTAGGGATGTTGAGTTTCCTTCAAATGGAATTTAGAATTTCTTCGTCCCTTTTTCTGCCGTATTGCAACTGTTGTGACTAGCCAGTTGTAAGTTGTAGAGGAAACCAAAGTCCCCAGCGAAAAACCACGGCTTAACCAAAAGTCACTAGCCTTGAAAGGGCTGTCTGCTACTTCAATACTTTGAACACTTTTCCTTGATAAAAATATTGTCAAGGTCAATGCCAAGGACGTTTTCAAGTTAAATAAAGCTTGCAAAATACAAATCTTTTATCTCATTATTACTAACAAGTTCTGAGGAACACTAATTGACTTGCAGAGGCTGATTTGGATGTAAACGACATGCATTTTGAGGAGAGTATCAAATGTTTGTATTTCTCTGATATCTGCAAGTTCCCGAGTGGAATTATGGCAATATTCAGGGTACTTTGGCAAGAGGAAACCCTGCTGTGGGAGTAGTGGTTGATTAGTAATATCAGGGTTAGTTTTGTCACGCAATCTGGAATACCGTAATGTACGCTCCCAAGCGACCTCCTTAGCTATAAAATCATCAATAAGCCAAAGATGAATTAATTATGCAAATTAGGCAATCAATGATAACAGGGTGGACTAGAGATTAGTACGAATGAATGCATGTAGGGAATCATTGGTAAGTTGAGCTGAAATGGGATATACAAATACCATGTCCGATAACTTGTCAGAACCGGTTTGAACCGGTTAAAACCGCTCGCGTCTGCTTCTGGAATGCTGTTGATATGCAGGTGGGGAGTTTCTGGCCGACGATCTGGAATACGGCGATCGTGCGCGAGCGTGTCGCTCGTTGCCTCGCTGTGAGGGCAACCTTTGTGGTACAACGATAGAGCAAAAAATAAAGATAGAGACCAACAACATTGAGGTGATCGGAGTAAACAAAAACAAAAACAACAACAACAAAAGCTAAACACCAAAGTGATTGAGGAACCTCTTCGTAGATACGTCACATTTCAATAAAAAAATATTCTTGTCTTTAAATGATATTGTTTAGGATATAAAAAAGATGGATATCACTTAATTTATCTTTTTGATTTATTGTGAAAATAATAATACAGATAATTTCCGAACTAAAATTCAAAATGTAATTAACCCAAAAGATACCATAACCCCAAAGAGATGCTGAAATGCAAGGGTTGTTTTATAATTCATAGAAAACCATGATACCAGTCGTAAGAGAGACATTCAGTTCAACATTCAGTACTTCAGATACCAGGACTGGTGCGGTTTCCTTTCAGATGAGTTGACAGAAGGCTTATTACATTGATGGCAGGAGCTCATTCCAACAGAACTGTGAAAAACAAATCATACTTACTTATCTAGAACTATTTCCAAAATGACAATATTAAGAAAGGGTAATACAAGAAAAAATAAATGTAAATAATTTTCAGAAAGCTCCTTTTTGAGAAAGTGTTTTATCTATTTGATTGAAGTAAATGACTTAGGGCTGTTCTAATGTTTCCAGGATAGGGATGAAAGGCTGGGTGGGGGAGTAACGGGAATTTCAAAATTTGTAGTCACCCATTTATCAGCAATGAGGCTAAATAATTACTTGCAAGTTGCTAATGGATGGGGAAAACCACCAACTTATCCCAAATAACTGGCCACTTTCCAACGATTTGGAATTTTGATTTTTGTCACTTTTTCTGCCATATTGCAGCAATGTTGTGACTAGCCAGTTGTAAGTGGGAAACCGGAGTACCCAACGAAAACCACCGCCTGACTCCAAGTCATTGGCAACTTTCTCACATGTCCTAAGAAGTAATGGAAGCGTAGGTTTTAGAGATGCGTTTAACTTTCAAGCACAAGAGCTTGTGACATTCTTCATTGCCTAAGTTTACTTTTCAGAATATCCAATTTCTAAAATGTTTTTCTTTCTTTCTTTAAATGTAGAGGATATAAATATCCAACTTTCTAGTTTTTATAGCATTACTATGCATACTTACATGCCTAGGAATTTTCAGATGATTTAACAATACCCCTGATTTCCTTTTCATATGGAAGGGAGGGGAAGGGGGGGGGGGGGGGAGGACTTCATTTGCAGGTGGGGAGGGGGGGAACTTGAATAGAACAGCCCATCAACAGTCAACAGAAAATCGAGATGGTCATAGAAAATAAAAATTTGATTCTATAATTCAATGTAAAGGGCAAAATTTAATTTAAACCCCTTTTCAACCTTTAAATCATAATGTTTAATCCTTCAGAAATGAAAATGAAGGGAGGAAATATCAGACATATAACACATTTGTAGCTACATAAAGCAAGAAATATATGATTTGCAGTTTGAACAATCCAGACAAAATTTAAATAGGTATTGTTATAAAAGCTAATGAAACATACTGGTAATTTCATCATTTTATTTATCAATGTTCAAGGTTTTATAATGAAGAGGTTCCATCATGCAAATTATAAAAAAGGTGTGCAAATATAAAATGAGTGAGGCTCAAATGGACACCATATCACTTGAAATAATTCATACAAAACAAAACGGAAGAGATTGTGGAAATATAAGAATACCAGATAACCTTCTTACAACATTAACAAGCACTAAAAACAAATAAAGAGAATCTGAACACTTAACTTCTTATAAAAATTTGAAAATAAAATATCTATAAAAGACCGAGAAACCATGTAGATAAATGGCTTAACCCATCCATGCTTGGAACACTATACAGGTGTTCTGACAGGTATCTAGGGATGTCTTAAAACAAAAGATATTTTCAAGTATATATAAGATTAGGGCCAACTCACAGTGCTATATGCCATGACTTTGAAACTGGGTGCCCAAAAATGCCAACTGTAAAATTTTGGGGGTGTACTATTCTTAAAGGGAGATCATAATATACTCAGATTACAACCACAAACATGTATCTAATTATTGAAATAAGGCAAAATATCCTTATCTAATTTCATGGCATTAATATTCCTGTGAAAAAATTAATAATGTTTTAAAATGACATTTTCAGTAATTACTCACAAAGACATTTAGGTATTCTCAGGGGAGATATTTGAGGGTTTGGGTGTCCAAATGAAACCCAGACATGGTTTCATACAAATTCTACGATTGGAAACAGCGTGAACATAACACTTCCACAATGAATACTAGATATACAGTGTCGTCAGAGAACCTGGGCGTGTTCAGCATGAATGGATTAATATGATTGGTCGGTGCTGATGGGTTCCGTACCTAGTTATCCTTCTCTTCTCCAGGTGGCTGGGGGATCCCCGCCTCCGCCGAATAGAGGGGCTCCTCGAGTCTCGCTCCCGCGTTCTGGGGTGGCTGGGGCTACGACTACGACTACGAGAGCTGTAGTCGCTGCTATAGCTCCGCCTTCTTTTCCTACGCTCCTTCGACGAGTAACTTCTGGAGCGACTGCGGGAGTGACGTCGCCTAGGGCTCCTACTGTACGACCTTGACCTTGAAATACCACGAAAAAAACCTTCCAGTCAGTAAAGTACTATTTACGAATCTAGGATATCAATTAAATACTGTAAAACTGGTAATGTTTGCGTGTAGTAAATATTGCGTTTTTTTCATTTTCTCTTTTATGCGTGTTTTAATTAATGCGACGCCACCAGACGTCAGATATCTGAAACAGAAGGGACAGATTTATGCGTGTTTTAATTATTGCGTCCTCATGCATTTGCATTAAAACGCAATAATTAAAATCACGCAATCATTACCAGTTTTACAGTATTCATAAATCTTAATAATTAGTAGGGAATAGTTATACATTTACATGGAAATTCTTCTTGATATTCAATGAATTGATTTGAAAATAATGCTTCTGTAAATACCTCATGAGTTCTCTCGTAAAAGGAAAACCCGACTATCTGGGTTCCTTTGGCAATGGGTAGAGATTGTGAGTCCTAACTAGATCAACTTTTAATGATTTCACCTTAAAATTATTTTTCACTTGGATTTATAGGATTATTTGTTACTGTCAAGCAGAAACCTTGCTCTTATCAAATTGCGGTATTTATAATCATCAATAGGATTCTAAATATGCAACCAATCCAATCCATGACTAGATAGATACTTGTATCATCTAATAATTACTGTAAAATGGGTATATTTCCCGAGACCTTTATTTCCCAAAAATTTACTTTTTTTGGATGTTCCCGTTTAATTGGCCGACCCGCATGTCTGCCACACCATACCAACACAAATGGTTTAAGATGCCGTTTTAAATTCAAATGCCTTGAACCCATTAGGTCAATTTGGGGAGATTAATTCCTCATTAACAATACACGATTTACAGTAAACCAAATTCCTGATGTTGTTTTTTGTCTCCCATTGTTACCTCTTAGCTTTTGTAGTCTCATTGCCTGACTTTTTCCTACTGGGAGAAACTGACCTCTTGCGAGGAGAGGGTGAGCGTTTCCTTGGAGACGGCGACAGTTTCCTTGGTGACGGCGACTTCTTCCTTGGTGACGGCGATCTCTTCCGCGATGTTGGAGTCGGGCTTCTCTTGACGGGCGAACGGGAGTAGCTTCGAGAATGGCGCGAGTTTTTCTTGCTTCTGGCTGGAGACTGTTGTATCTGTGCTGCGGGGGACTTTACTTTTGGCGGCCGATTAGCTGGCGAGTAACTGAACGATCTGCTCAGACTGCGACGCCTCTCGGGAGAGGGTGAGTGGCCGCCATTTTGTTTGGGCGACGGTGTACCGCTGCGTGACTTACGCTCGCTGCCATTGACTGGTGAATGATGGGAGCGCTGTGATCTTTGCGATGGCTGTGACTTCTGGGATGTGCGAGAGCGAGCAGGGGAAGGGGAGTGGGAGTCATGGTGAGCTCTGAAAGTAGGTCAAGGTCATAAATCTCAAGGTCAAGATCATAAGTGGCAATCATTGAATCAAAATTTGACTATTTTCACCAACGAAAATTGAGAATAACCAACATTGAACTCCAAAACTTGATTCCAAACATTCTTATCAATTTCAGTTGCAATTTGCATCAAAATAGTATTCATTATATTTAGGTTATCTTCAAACTAGAGGATATTCTAAGCAATTTCACAGAGACAGGTAAATGTTAATTACTTTTTCCGTTATGTTTACCTGCGCCTACATCTCAAATGTATATTGTGGGAATATTTCTAGAGGATTTTGAACATCAATTATTAATTGAAATGCACACAGAAGCCAGAGTGAGTGAACAGCACATGTCTTAGCCAGGATGTAGAAACTGGGTACCCAAACATGCCAAGTGCAAAACTTTTGGGTGTCCTATTTTTCAAGGGGGACCAAAATACATTCAGATTGCAAACACAAAGATGTATTTACTTGTTAGGCATTACATCCTTATACAATGTTATGGGATTTTTATTGGGATTAAAAAAAAAGTTTGAAAACGTCATTTGAAGAAATTACTCAAAAATATTTGGGTGTCCTAAGAGATGATTTTTGAGGGTTTGGGAGTCCAAATGATGCCCAGACGCCCTGCTGGCTAAGCCTATGGTGATGATGAAAGTTTCATAGGTTACCTATCGGACCTCTTTGATCCAGGCTGAGGGCTGTGTTTTGCCGTTCTCTCATCGGAGCCGGATCGGGAACGAGATTTCCTGGCCGACGTATCCAGCGGTTTCTCTGGAGACGAGGCCGGCTTGCTGCGCTCTCCTTTCTCTCGGGATCGGGATTTCACCTTCCTCACAGGTGATTGGCTGGCTGAGCTGTAACATTATAACAAATGCCGCGCATCACATTGAAGTCCATTTAGGATTTTTTTTTTGAATTTCATTTCACTAACAATGATAATAATTGTATCAAAAATGTTTTCCTACCTCTGAAGATTTGATTTCTCTAGAAATCTCGTAATGATGAGGGAAGGCATATTTTGAATGTTTGTTATGAAATTGTTGTTTGTTAAGATATTTTAAAGCATAGCCATGATGCTGAGCAAGCAGGAACAGAAAACAAAAATTTCCTTTAAAAAGTCTTTTGAATAAAATATTCTAATCGGACCCAACAACTCTCTTTCAAATATTTGAGAATGATACTTTATAACCAAGGCATTATTATAAGATATGCTCTACTTCCTTACTTTTCAATTGTTATTATTCTAGCTTGCTTTAATACCATTTCTCTGAAGACCAAAGAGCAGGACATGAAGAATGGGGACCAAGATAACAAAGGAAAATATACAAACAGGCAAAGACCTATTTGCTTCTTTCGAGAGTGGTAATGATATATGGCGCCCCCTACCTTTCTGAGTCTGAATCACTACTTGAGCTGCTATCTTCGCTGGAACTAGAAGAAGGACTTGCCGCCTTTTTCTTGCGCTTCTTTTTGCCCTCCTTCTCTACACTTGGCGATCTGCCAAAATAAAACCACCAATCAGCAAAGAGCAAGGAATGAAAACTTCGTCACAACCTTCTAGAGCATCTCGTGAAAATAATAACGTGTAGTATTCAAATCACCTTACTTACGCCTTGAGGTTCAATGGCTGCTAGCTTGCAACAATGCAATCAATTAGAAATGACACATTCAGATATTCGATGGTGATTTCAGTACAACGAAATATACCTTCCCATCCTCAGAGTACACCTGTAACCTTACAACAATAGACCTATTGTTTTAGACCTAATATTTCAAAAATATTTTTCATAAAATTCAATTCTGGAGAATATGATATAGAAATTCATTTAAGTAAAAACAATTCACTCATTCAGATATGTGTTAATGTGTGAGGCAAGCATGTAGAATGAGATCATGAAGCCAAATTAAGATTTCAATAATTCCAAATAAGATAAATCAATGAAACACGAAAGATAAGTGTCTCTCACCACAGCAAGGTTTGGAAAATATTTGAGCATATTTAAGCCAACAAAGACACATGAATTTCTGTCAAATATTTCTCAGAAACATGATCAAGTCACCTGCTCAATATCTCACCGGGAGGTTACTCTGAAAATGGGCGAGGTTATATGGTGTGGATGTTGATAAAAAATAACCCCTTGCCACAAACTGCTACAAGACAATAAAACAGGAAACGCATAATGATGATAATAATAATAATAAAGTGAAGAATCCATAAAGATCATCCTCGTTTGCTTTTCACCTAATCCTTAAAGGCACATGGCAAGATGTGCGGCTCGAAAAAACAACTACGAAAAAGCAGAGGAAGAAGAGTGAGAAAACAGAGGTACGGAGACAGTTGCCATGGCAACCACCAGAAAAACGTAGGCAATGATTGCATCTAGTGAGGCTTAAGAGAAAAGAGGAGTGGGAGAAGGAGGAGGAGGAGAAGGAGGAGGAGAAGGAGGAAGAGGAAGAGGAGAGGACTGTCGTAGAATCTCACATCATCCCTTGGCATGAATGACTTCTTTATCAAAGAAGCTTCAATAAATTTTCAATCACTTGTAAAACTTGCAAAGATGTTTGGAGAAGAAGCTTCAATAAATTCCAAGTTTTCAATCTCTTGTTAAACTTGCAAAGATGTTTGGAGAAACTTATTTTGGGGAAGTGTTAAGAAAAACTCTCTTTCAAATACTTCTCAGAATCTATTCGTAAGAATGATGTCCTGGAAAAATGTGTTTCAGATGATCTGGGGTCAGTTATAGAAGTTAAAAGGAATACAACTTAAGGAAATCATGGATTTAAGGGACTTTAACAGAAAACATGTAATTTTTTCATACATGCTAAACAATGTCATTCTTTTTCACACCCAACATCTAATGTTAATCATTGCTTTGTAAGTGGTGTATTGTTTGAACAGATTCTGAGTGAAATTACAAATTCATCCATTTAGGATAGCTGTATATTACAGGCATTACGTTTCAATTATATGCATTACAATTAATCTTCAACATATTAGTTGATATTTCTAATGATTGCACAACTGATGTGATGTGAGATTCAACAATTAAAAGATGTTCAATATTAGCTCTATAATCAATCAATCAACTGCACTGAAATGCTATATTCGATACCAGACCATCACCAAAAACACAAAATTGGACTCCCAGAGTACTAATAAATATAGTCTAGAACTTGGTGCAGGTATGGACAGAACAAAATACAGTGAAACCTGAAAAATTGAACACCTCTTTGATAGAACACTTCTATAACCGGAAAGCATCCTTAAACTAGATGCCCCTGAAACATTTATTTGAACACAAAAATCATAAACCCGCCCCTTTATACCATGAGCCCTTTCTTTGAACATATTTCCTATCATTTAGGCAATAGTGAACCTCAATAAGCTGAACACCAGTGTCTCTAAACCATGGTCTTAGCCAGCAGGGCGTATGGGTGTCTTTTTGGACACCCTAACCCTGAAAAAGCACCCCTCAGGACACCCAAAAGATTTTGTGAGAAATTTCTTAAAATGTCAATTTCAAGCATATGATTGATTTTTTTCATCTCCATATAATTCACACTACATTGTATAAGGATATCATGCCTTGTTTTGATGAATTTGTATATGTTTATGGTTGAAATCTGAGTATATTGAGGTCCCCCTTAGAAATTTGGACGCCCCAAAATTTTACAATTGCCAATTTTGGCCACCCAGTTTCTAAATCATAGCTAAGACCATGCTCTGAACACTTAGAAAACATACCACAGGTTGAAAACCAGTGACTCTGAACACTTAGAGAACATCCCACAGGTTGAAAACCAGTTACTCTGAACACTTAGAAAACATACCACAGGTTGAACACCAGTGTCTCTGAACATTTAGAACACCTCCCACAGGTGTTCAACTTATCAGGTTTCACTGTACAGAGTAAGAAAGTCATTATACACGATCAAATAGTCTCACTGAGGCCAGATACATACACAGGCCTGTATGCATGATGTCAACACTATAATTATCTTGAAAAGCGACAAAATCACATAAGCATGAATCACATTGATCACCCTACTTGGGGATTAATTTCAAACCAGTATTTTCACTCATGTGGGACTTATTGCTTGATAATTTGCATACTTGATTGGGTTGATATCTGGGGTCATGTCAATGTCTTCAGCAGAATTATTTATAGCCCAAACAGACACACACACGCACACTCACAATATCTTGACGAACATTGGCATTTGCACTAAAACATGGAAGGTTTTTTTGTAGCACAACACGGTGACAAGTTTTGTTATGGAATATGTCAGGTGTCCTCTGAGCTACCCAACTACGAAAAAATGTGTTTGGCACGGCACAGCGAATTGATGGCCCATGCAGGAGGTACAGGTACAGGTGAGAGACCGAAAAGGTACAAAACACTGTTCAGGACGAGGAGGAGGGAGAGGAGGAAGAGGAGGAGGAAGAGGAGGAAGGGGAGGATGTGAACCCCCAATGACGCTGGAAATACCACTTCATAAATAAGGAAGAAAAGTAACAACTTATAGGAAAAGATGAGAAGGAAAGGGGAGGGAGGAAAATACAGGCATGCAACAAGGACTTTATTAAAACAATGACAATGCCCCTGATAAGTATGACGTATCATATCTCCAATATCATCATCATCATCTTTATTTAATTTACAACACAAGGCTCATGTATGTTTGTTATACGACACTCCCATAAAAGCACATATCATCTATGGTTTAAATACAAGTGGCACAAGTAGTAGTAGTAGTAGTAGTAGTAGTAGTAGTAGTAGTAGTAGTAGTAGTAGTAGTAGTAGTAGTAGTAGTAGTAGTAGAAGTAGTAGTGGTAGTAGTAATAGTAGTAGTAGTAGTAGTAGTAGTAGTAGTAGTAGTAGTAGTAGTAGTAGTAGTAGTAGTAGAAGTAGAAGCGGTAGTAGAAGTAGTAGTAGTAGTAGCAGTAGTAGTAGTAGTAGTAGAAGTAGTAGTAGTAGTAATAGTAGTAGTAGTAGTAGTAATAGAAGTAGCTGTAGTAACAGTAGTAGTAGTAGTAGTAGTAGTAGTAGTAGTAGTAGTAGTAGTAGTAGTAGTAGCATTAGTAGCTGTAGTAGTAGTAGTAGTAGTAGTAGTAGTAGTAGTAGTAGTAGTAGTAGTAGTAGTAGTAGTAGTAGTAGTAGCCATAGAAGTATGTTATAATTGCAGCAGCAGCAGAAGTAGTGATAGTAGATAGTTTGATATACTCTCTTTATCTAAAATCAGCTGAGAAATATGTGGTTTAACACTATTTCTCCAGACACTCATATGTTATCAACGGCCTGGTTCCTTATCTGTAATAATAATTGCCTAGATATGAAGCTTCCAACCACTAAATAGTGGTCACTTCTCATGTGAAGCTATTCCTCTCAAATGCTTCAAAATTGATCTGGATTTTTAACCCACCCATTCGTACCCGGATATCTTGATGTGTGTCATTTGAATCTATGATACTTTTATAACTATATATATATATATATATATATACATAACTATATATATATATAACTATAACTATATATAGCTATAACTATAACTATAACTATAACTATATATATATATATATATATATATATATATATATATATATATATATATATATATATATATATATATATATATATATATATATATATATACACTAATATCCATTTTCTTCCCAACAAACCATCTTCTAGGACATGGCTGAGTATACATTGCTCTTTATGATATAATATGTTATTGAATGCTTTTGAAGAAGCTGAGTAACTAAATCT
The DNA here is from genome assembly GCA_963942565.1 of Maea johnstoni. Classification (NCBI taxonomy): domain Eukaryota; kingdom Metazoa; phylum Annelida; class Polychaeta; order Spionida; family Magelonidae; genus Maea; species Maea johnstoni. The sequence goes on along the minus strand of OZ012691.1, from coordinate 3,873,041 downwards.
AGATGGGCAGAAATATTGTGAATGCTGTCTTGGGCAGGACTTTTGTAATTCCTGAATAAGACCCTGATTCCACCTTCCTGAGAACATCATATGGCCCTATCCAATCTCTCTCATGACCCATTCAAGCTTCTAGCGCTCTCAAACAAACCTTTTCATCATTGTCTCTCTGATCAAAGTATCTTAGGGAAATACTTGAAGGGGAACACATATTTTGCTAATTTGCACTTTAAATATCAATTTCGTTTTCAGAAGTTTCAAAACAAGAGGATATTTTACATGTGGAACTCAAGTCACGAATGGGTTAAACCAAGACCTAACCAAATGATTTTATTTTCAAAGCTATTCTGAATGACATATCATACACACACTTCTGGTTAAATATCTACCGTTTATAATATGTTGGTTTAGTTATTTTAGGAATACTCTAGTCATCAAAAGCAAACTTCTTTTCTTAATCCTAATTAGAACCATCAACAGCATCAAAGAATTATATCCACCTATGGCAATTTCAGAAAAAACATTGGATGGATATATCAGGTATTCAAAAAGCTGGTAAAATATCACGTTTGGATTAAAATGTACACTTTATGAATCTAACTTGGGTAAATCATTTTCTCATTATAAAAAGGTACACCAAAAGAAGCTGACAGGAACAGAATGTGAATTTCATCTATGTAATATTCGATTGCATTAACATAATAATTAAATCGGCTCATTCAGTACCAGTAGTAGAGTAAAACCAAAATGTTATTACTGAACACACCTATTTGTGTACTTGCATAATGATCTAGACAGTCTTGGGAAAAATGGAATATTCTATATGCATATGCACAACATAAGTTAAAAACTAAATGATAACTAAATCTGAGTAGTTCTACTCCTTAAAATTTTGCTACACCTATGACTATATTTAGCACACAAACCACTGGTGACCTTTATTGACAGTTTGACCTTTGTCTGACATTGACCTTGAAACTTGTGTTTGGGCTTATCATTTTCTTTCTCCCAAACCTAAGATCTACAGACACCGACCTACCATTCTCCAACCTGGGAAAGCACTAAAGGATTGTGACGATACCAGCACACAAAAAAAACAATAAAAATCACGGTAGAATGAAAATGTTTTTAATGCTTGTTGACTGAATGGCACACTGTGCGTACTTAGAATGAAACATTTCCAAAGAACTAATACTAAGTGCTTCTATTCAAGTCCTCTTATACCATCTTAGGAAAGCATAAGTAGAAGGAATCACTTCAACAATCATGCAATGAGATATATTTCATTCATTTACAAATCAATCTTTATCAGTCTCATTAGGATTCATTTTTGATCTTAATCGATCCTGTAGTTGTTGTTGTTGCTGTTGTAGTTGTAATTATTTTTAAAAGTTTTCCCCAAGATGGCTTACCATGATCTCACCCTGCGGATTGCTTAATAACGAAGCAGGAATGTAAAGTAAAAATAGAATGATAACAAACCCTCAGCAATTCTCGGCAAAATGGAAAAAATAAAAACTGGCAACTATAGTTTACATGGAACCATCTCTCCACCAACAAACACTCAGCATTCTGGGTATACTAGTATATATATATATCATGGCAAGTTAAGTTTGCTTTTAGTTTTAAAGCTTTCAATATTCCTCGAAATATTGGAGGAAAATTGCTGCATGAATCTGCGTGAATGAATCTTCATCAAATATTTCTGTAAATATTGTTAGCATTTGTTACTTTGTTATAAGCAAATGACTATCTTGATGGCTTAGGACTATGAAAACATGCTTATACTGCTAAACGCATATAACCCTATATACCCTGATAAAACTTATCCTTATATCAAATGCAGTTCGTCAATTTAACATAAGAGGGTCTAGGAGGAGCAGCCATTTAAATTCTTGAAAGAAAGGGTTTATGTATTATGTTAGATGTAGAGTGAACATAAACCAGCCAGAGAATCTGTTTGAAAGACACGATTAACCAGAATTGTGTCCTTCTTGTCCAATTCATATTCAATGTACCTAGGCTTGCAGGAACATTGCAATGGTCTCAATACTACAGGCATCCCTGCTGGTGGCTAATTTGGCCAATACAAAAAGATGAAAAAACAACAACTGAAAAATGACTGAAACCCTGGCAAATGGGTACTCATATGAAAGTGCTTAAAGACAGCTTTCAAATGAATACCAACATGACAGGGTTTCGATAGTTTTCAAAAAACTCTTAGCATCCTTGTGCTTTGGACGAAAGTAGCCTCAGCATTAGAAAGGGTATAATTCAAAAATATTTGAATGAAGCATGTGAAGATGTGACTCAGAAGAGAAAATACAATTTTCTTTCAAATACTTCTTTGACTTCACCTTGGTTTTTGAGATAATTGCAAGAGGGTCAGGAAGCTTGGATACTGTGAGTATGTATTGGTCAAGGCTAAGTATGTAGGCCAGCTTATAGGAAGACTCTATTACACCATCTACTGGTCAAAAGCAAGCTTATAAGACACTCATTTCTCAAACATCTTTTAATCAAAGGACAATGCTGATAACAAAAATGAAAGGGATAATAACCCCCCTAAAATGAAATGTAATACTTAAAACAAAAATCATACAAGTTAAACTTCATCTTTAACTGCTTTAATTATTTATCCTTCTGGGGGCAACCCTTTGATTACTCTTGTGATGGGCGGCAAAGATCCCAAGCATGAAAGCACTGCAAAGGACTAATAGTTAGTTTAAAGACCAAAAGGTGGCGCTCACACAACTAGACCTACCTTTTTTTGTGCTTGCGTTTTTCCTTGCTCTTCTTGCGATGCTTCGGTGATTCAGACCTGAGTGAGACAATAAACGGAGAAAACTATAACGGACAGACTTCCTGTTTCGACCGCTGGTTAGCGTTTCGGTTAAGTAAAAGGTCAGTCACACAAAATGCATTACTATAGCAAGTGAGCCAATACCCCTCAGGCACAACAGTAAGGAGCGAGTAATAGGTGGCGCCACTGCTTACGCTCCGGAGCCACACATGCAGGTCTCACGTCAAAAACCCAGCTAAAAAGAAAGACCCATCGTTCACAAGGAAAGACCGCAACGGTTATCAAAACACTGTCACACACGCTTTTTAGGGAGTTTGGGGCATAAAACTTCCATATTTATTAGAAAAGCAAAAAATAATACTCACTCTTGTGACTGTCAATCCCAGCAACTATCCATTGGCCCAAATACATAAATTATGATGATTAGTTAGACCATCAAAGACCCAAATTCACAATCATTTCAATATTGTTCAATGACCTCTACGACCTCTAACCTAAATATCTTTACTGACATCTATATTTCAAATAGAAGACTAAAGTAGCTGAATACTGTGACTTATTTTAAACAAACAAGGTGGATGAAGTGAAGTTATTAGGTTTATGACAAAATTTTACGCATAAATAAAGCTGGATGTTTCATTATTACATGTTTAATAATGAATATTTATCCAATAGCCTAATAGTATCTTTATCTTAAATCATATCTGTGATCAAGTGATATGATCAAAAGATTGTTTTTAAGATTTATAAAAATTGCTTGAAATCTCTTACGAAACTATATGGTAATGAGGCCAATTGAACATTTACAGGCAATCCTGAACTTTGAACTCTGCCCTTTGAACCCTATGCATGAATTATGTAAATGTGCAAAAAAAAAAAGGTCACACAAGTTTCTTGGCAGCCGCCATGAGTGCAACATATTTATATAGGACACAAGTTCTTCATGTTGTACTCATATACGAAGAGAGTGCAACAGATTTATATTGGACACAAGTTCTTCACGTTGTACTCATATACAAAGAGGATTATAATGATATGCGAAAACAAGGAAGAATCGCATGTGATTGGCTGTTCCGGGAGGTAAGCAGCGGGCAGCGGCACCCGAATATTGTAGGTACTACGGTATGGTCCACGGAGACAAAGAGTGTGGGGTACTAGAATATAACTAGAGATAAATACAGCTGTGTACAGAAACACTCGGGGCTCTTCCGGGAACTTCAGCCAAACTCACAGAAAATCTCGCGTATCGGAAATCTAATAACTATCATAATTATAATGGAAGAGTGTCGATAGCAACAAGCACCATAAACGTAAGAGGAAATGTTAAAGCAAAGAAATAAAGAATCTGAAACCAAACATCGAAGCATTTTTGTTGTACTTTTTCTTATCTTATAATGATGAATTTGCAACTGGAGAAAGTTCTGTGGGAAAGAATCTGTATATTTTCATGGGAGGAAGAAAATATTTCATTAACAACTAAATAAGAATAATTAGAATTAGAAATCGCACTCGTTTTTTGTTTTTGATCATGGCAAGCCAGAGCGTACAGCTTTCCCGGAAAAGCCCCCGATAAACATCCCATAATACTTAGTAAGAACATTCCAGGGATTGACCATGGAAATGCACTGTTTTCCAGGGCTAATCAGTACACTCTGGAGATACTAAAAGGGCATTCACCATGGAGTCTTACCTTATATGGTCTGGACAGAGGGGAGCGTTTGAAAAGAGGATCAGCTACATATACCCATATAGTAGTAGATGACAACAAGCAGTAAAAGTGGTTTCATTATAAGCACAACCAAAAGTCGTCTAGAACAAACTTTCTCTCCAGTAAGAAGTAATCCTGCTATTGTTTTCTTTTCTTTCAAATTATAGAATAAATATATATGTTACGAAAACCGTAAAGGGAATCTGGAAAACTAGAGGTATAAAAAGCCTGCCACAAGATGCGTAGTGGCGGAAACACCATAAGAACATGAGGACACCAAATCAAAACACAACAATGTTAGGTGTGTCGCCATAGAGATGGTTGCTAGGTTACCATGCAGCTCTTAAATGTGGTTGGTTATTAGAAGAAAAAAACTGTGAGTTGCCGATTAACTATAAACAAACACAGAACATATTACCTTAAGAATATTTGTGCCTGCTATATACTTTCATTTGCATGAGTAAAACGGAAAGAGACAGTAAGAAATAAGATGATCAGGATGCATATTTGTTTATTTTCTTTTCTTTATCACCATGGTAATATCCCATATTAGGCTGTGATGAAAGATACAAGTTAGTACATGGCTCAAAAATTTCACATGGGAGGGGGGTGGGGCAACTCCGGCAGGGGTAATAGGGGCAGGGGCACTAGGCAGGTTATCTTTGCAAGCAAAATCAACAGCACAAATATATACCCTTTTTCTAGGGGGTGTATGGGAAGGAATGTGGGGTGGGGGGGGGGGGGGAGGGGGTGGAAAAAGATATGAAGACTTGTTAGCATGTGAAATCTTTGATAAATCAGACAATTGGCAGTAGAGTCAAATGCCTTATTTGTGTCAATAAATTCAACTCAAGGCTAAAATGATAAAGAACATGCAAGAAACAATAGCAGAAACTGACATAAGAGTGGATTAGGGGTGCAACTCAATCTTTACAAGGAGAGGCCTCTGTTCCCATAACCCATTCCTGTCTGATGTGCCTTGACCCTTATGCTGTTGTTAGCCAATCTGGCCAATACAAAATGATGCAGAAAACCTGAAAACTGACTGAAACCCTTGCACTTGGGTACTCATCTGAGAGTACTCAGTGGGAGCTATCCAATGAATACCAACATGACATGGTTTAGATGTTTTTCAAATACCTTTGCGTTCTTGTCCTTTGGACGAAAGTAGCCTCAGCATTGGAAGGCTCAAGACGTCCCAACTATTTTGGTAATATCTTAGTGCCCAGAGCATTAATGGCAAAATATTTGAAGGAAAAATGTTGATCAGAACCTTATCTACAACTCTCTTTTAAAGATTTTGAGAATTAAAGCTTGATTCTGAAATTATCTTTAGATACCCTTGGTTCATATGAAAGTTGACAAGAAATCATGCTGAGTGCCTCATCTTGCGAATATGTTGACCATTAACCTAAGAATGCATGATATTTAAGTTACAAAACATTTACGAAAAGATAGCTTTTTAAAATGGGCAAAAAACAATTCCATCATGGTTTAAAAATATATATATATGCATTTGAGTGCAAGCACTTTACCCATTAATGCTTAAGAAGTACTACACAAATTGTTGTCTGGAGCTCAGATACCTCTGACAGTAACTTTTGAATTGAGAATGATTTTACAAAAATATTTGAATGAGTGTTGTTGGGAATCTTTTGATTAACATTTTTTCCATCAAATATTTTTCTAACTAAGATTTCATTTCCAGCAAAATTTCATCGAAATTGTCAGGCAATTTTTTGCTGCTGTGAGTATTGATGGATTAAAATGCCCCTTAGAATACAACTTATTTAACCCTGCAGTGGGTAGGTAACAAGTCATGACTACTTAGGCGATACTTTACTTGGTGTTTTTAAAACAAAACTATTTGAAGAGAGGTTGTTGGTTTACATGTGAAAAACACTTTTTATTCAAATATTTTTTGTTCATCAAGCACTTTGAAATATTTGCATTCCTGACAGACAACTCTTACTGTAGAGCTTGGAGTACCTAACATAGGGCAATGCTCGTAAAGCACCCAATGAATATCTGAATTTAGACTTTTGATTATCGTCACTTTACCTGTTGTATTTAGGGTTATTTGTGACTTTAAGGAAACTGGAACCCAGCAGAAACCACTGCCCAACCCCAAGTCACTGGCAACTTTCTTGCATTCCCAGCCAGGATTCAAACCCAGGCCGTGGTGAGAGACAGCAATCAGCCAGTGGCAATGCCTTAGACCACTAGGCCATCAGGGCAGGCCCCATAGGTGAGAGACAGCAAGCAGTCAGTGGCAAAGTCTTAGACCACTGGGCCATCAGGACAGACCCCTGGGAAGTACTGGACACAGTCAAGTATCTGAATTTGGAATTTTGATAATTGTCACTTTATCTACCAAATTTAGGCCAGGATTCGAACCCAGGCTATGGTGAGAGACAGCAAGCAGTCAGTGGCAACGTCTTAGACCACTGGGCCATCAGGACAGGCCCCTGGGAAGTCCTAGACACTGTTAAGGGTAGCATGGCACTACAGGCAGGGATGGGATAGGAGATGCAGGCTGAGGCATTTCTTCTTTAAACAAAATAAATGCATTCTACCAGGGAGACGCATGCAAACAGAAAGAGGGAAGAATAAAAGCCCTATCTGCACAGGAAATCCTCTCTAGGATACTATCATTTATTCACACATATCGTTACTCAAATGCACTCTGAGAGGCTGAATGCTATGGCCAATCTTCAGATATCTTGAAAACCTCATTGTTTTAAAGGACATGATTGAAAGAAAGCTGTGTCTGCTCTTCTTAGGAATCTTGCTTTGAATGCTTTCAAAATATTGCTTTTGTTTTTGAGACATTCTGCTAAATGTAAGGACAGGTCAAACTGGGAGTTTTTATTATGTTTAACTATGCATTGCAGAGCCACAAATATTAAAGAACTTATGCATTATTTCCAGAGGATCTACTGCATCAAGATGATACTTCAAAGTAGAGTTCTAGGCTTAAGAAAGATTTGGAGCACTTTTAAGATGATTAGAAAGCCACACTATTGTGCTTAAATTCATAATTCCTATCTTTGATAATGTGAGTCTAAATATCTGTAATAAGTCTACAGATATGTTTTATTCAGTTCTGTGTTTACAAACACATCAGCTGCATCACTAAACCAACTTTTACAATAAACACCGATGATATAATTTACTACTAGCAATGCCATATCTAAAGGTAAATTTAAAGCAGATTCTTTAGAATTTCACACTTAATCAACAAAAGAAAAGGGCTCAAATAATAGTGTCACTTAAAACAAACAAGTTGTTCATATTGTCAGAAAATGAATCTTTATAACTACACAGACTTGATAAACAAATGTAAGATTAAAACTTTACTTGTGAAAAGTAAGAACTCGAGGGGGTGAATTTATACTTTCTGCTTTTTCAACCTTAGTGCGCGGTATGTTATGTTGCAGTGGAAACTGGACTAGAGGCTGAGTGTGCTGTATGGGAAATGGTGAGATCTGACTAGACATCAACAACAGGAGCAACAAAATTGACCAATCAGAATCAAATCATATATATATATATATATATATATATATATATATATATATATATATATATATATATATACACACACATACATACATATATATATATACATATACATATATATATATATACATATATACATATATATATACATATATACATATATATATTTATACATATATATATATATACATATATATATATATATATATATATATATATACATATATATATTTATACATATATATATATATATATATATATATATATATATATATATATATATATATATATATATATATATATATATACATATATATATATATTATATAAAAGTTCTGTCTTAGAATCCATTGCTGTGAAACATATATTGGCGTTAGAATCAAATCATAATCTTGTTTCAGTGAATAAAAATCTACATAAAAATCAAGAAAGTGGTTATCTTAATTTCTATTATATCATTTTACCGATATCTAACCCTGGTGTCCTGATGGTTTGACTAATGTGTACATATTTTCATAAAAAAATTGTTAAAAAAACAATGTGCAACTTTTCTTAAGGGAAAATAAAAGGCAATTTTATTTCCAATAATATAACATTTTTTCTTTCCAAAAAACTATCGTCTGAGAGTCTACCAGAATGACGTGATTAGAATCAATCAATGTTGACTTTTTCACCCCACTTACATATTTCTGCAGAAATGAATCTGAGCATGCTGATTGGTCAATTTTCTTCCTTTGATCAATTCAGTGCAGCTTCAGGCCCAACAAATGATGAGAATACAATGAAAGACGGGCACAATATGGGAACAGCCAGGGGCGGGAGGTGGCGCCACCTATGAGGGAGGACATGCCGTGCGGCCAATCAGGGACTTCTATCATGTACAAACCTGCGTCCATGTTGGCATCAAGGGAAAAAAGCACCAGAGAGGGGGAAGGAAGGGGGGGGGGGGAGGGAAGGGGGTATGGAAGACAATCACAGACTACCCCACAGAGAGGGGCGTGCTGGTAAAAAAGAACCTAAAATTCCGACGCTAACGCTTGCAAGCCTTACGATTCAGTATCCTGAACAGAGATGGCGCTTAATCATCGATGCTTGGTTATCCAAATTTAGCTTGGCAAAATGCAAGGGGTTCAAGGTGCATTGTGGGTAAAGATCTAGTTGCTCACACATAATGAACACCTACCTGTCTTTCTTCTTACGGCTTTTCTTCTTCTTCTCTTTGCGGCTGGGAGAAGGGCTTTCTGACCTGAAACGTCAATAATAAGAATTTTGGATTCTGCATCACAAAGAGATATGGCAAAAAGGTGTGTTTCTACATGATTCAAGGCTGCTGAAAGTGTGCAAAACTTCAAGATACAGCTGAAAACATTTCTATCTTGAAAGGAGTTTATTTGACTATATGGTCCATTAACATCTGTCCACTGACTATTCTTTATAAAGCGCTTTTGAACACTGTACGTCGAAAGGGCGCTATATCTAATATCAATTATCATTGCTATTATCATAATAGTTGAATCACACAAAAACACTACACTTAGCGGCTACTCCTTAATTTCTTTATATTTTACATTGAACAATATGGAAAAAGTAGCATCTTCTTTCTTGCTTTAACATCTAATGGACACTTCACATGGCTATGCTCCCAAAGTCTGGGGCTGGATCATATCCAAAAGGGCTGCATAGCAAAATTTGCCTAGCCCTTAAATTACAGAAAGAATGTTTACACTTTATTCTAAACAAAATGGAAGTCCCCCATTATTTTTTGTGTTATTGCAAAATTGTGTTATTGCTAATGATTCATACTTCTGGTCTTTTCCTCAATACAGAAATATTAACTACCACCTGAAAGGACTTAATTAGATCATACATAATTATGTAGATTCTTTAAACTATAGATACAGTGCATCAGTCAACAAGTAGACCTCTGTAAATGTAACACTTTATTTCAGCCTGTAAGACTGAATTTCATAGTATCCTATTCCTTCGATTAAGTGCACAGACCCTTTTTCTGATAAATGTTGGAAGGGGCTAGCCAGCTTACATAATTTTATGGCCTTCTGGGCCACCCAAAACAAAAGACAAAAGAGTGTGAAGCCATGAATTGTTGCCACGTTTGCAGTGCCTGCGGGCTGCAGCCAATCGGAAGGTTGCCAATACCCCTTCTAGCAAGTGTGCTTATTTGGAGGAATACAATATTTGAATACAAATGAACCTTGCCTAAATTGAGAATCTGAATTTGAAGACCTTTAGAAGCTTTATTGAGCACACTGCTTTAACTTTTTTCATTTTTTGATAATCAGAAGAAAAACTCATTTTCTTCATGAGGTTTACTCTTTCAATTAATGTTCATGAGAGTGACCATATATTTCTACACAACAATTCTTAAGGAGGATTGGTTGCAAAAAGTGTTTTTATATCATTAATCAGCAATAATGTCTTTTTCGCCCGAGAGGAATAGCACAAACATTCAACAAAAATACATTAAAATAAACACAATCCACAAAGTTACTTACACAGCTTTCACAAAAAACATATTATTCCTAGTTTATTTTCCCCTTAACTTGTCTAGCATAGTGATAGAGCTATGAGACACTGAAAAGTCTGGCGCCCATCAACCCAGTCATACTCCAAGAACCTTGAAAGATGGAATTTGGAATTTTGTCACTTTTTTGACCAAGCATTTTAACCCATTCATGCCTGGAGATCTGCTTGGCCAGTGTCGTCTGGGCCAGTCATGGAAATAAAGCAAATCTCCACAAAATACTTGGAGGTATTTGTGTTGTAGATGGTAATATTTTCTAAATATTGCTTTTGTTCGGATATATCACAAAAATTATCAGGCCGTTTTGGCTGCTATAGGTATGAATGGTTAAGGTAAAAATTTGATGGAGAAATGTTAATCAAAATGCAACCAACAACTCATCATGAAACTTTTTGCCAGTTAATCCAATATTATTTTCAAAGGTACCTCCACATCCAGCACCAGGTATCAATTTGAAATTTCGTTTTCCATAACTTTTTCTGCCATATTGCAGATAAGTCGTGACTGGCCAGGTGTAACTGGTGAAGGAAACCGATTACCCGAAAACCCACCGCCAAACCCCAAGTCATTGACAACTTTCTCACATGCCCAGTTGGAATTCGAACCCGGACAGTAGTGAGAGACAGCTAGCAGTCAGTAGCAACTCCTTAGACCACACAGCCATCAGGGCAGGCCCTCGCCAGTTATTATAGCACTTGGGTGTGGCATTGTCACAACATTATATTTTGACTATGCCAAGTAAAAGGAGGCCCAGGCCGGGATTCTGCGCAATGCCTTAAGGCCAGGATTCTGTGCAATGACTGTTGCTATGGTAACGAAACATTCGGGCAGAAAAATCAAATAAAAGTATATAAATGAATGTACATTTTCTAAGATGACGTCTTGATTGTAGTTTACTACATATGGTCCATACATTGAACCCATAAAAATCCCAGAAAAAGGATGATGAAAAAAAAATATGCCTAAAAAAAGCTCCCATGATGCTCTGCCTCTGACTCTAAGCAGACGACTAAACAAGATGGCTGCCAAGCCCCTTACTGGAACTTCCATCAAATCATAAGTTATTGAAGAGTATCAATAAACTTTGTAAATTCTGGCGTGCTATAATAGTCATTAAGATTGGGCAGATGGCCTTGTGTCAATTTATAGCTTCGTCCAGAATGTCCTACGGCCTCAGCCAACCAAAGGACAGTCAGGCCTCAGCTATAAATCATCACAAGGCCATCTGCCCAATCTTAATCCCTATATCAAGGTTATCGCTGGGCATTTATGGATTGACCCATTCATGCCTGCAACACCCAAAAACCATTCCGACTATCTTACTAATATCTTTGTGATCAGAGCATTTTGAAAGACATATTTGAAGGATAAAGTCTCAATAATGCAAGCCATGACTTTTTCTTGAAATATTTTGTAAAGACATAATTAATTGCAAAAATTATTTTACAATATGCTATTTTATGAGTAACCTAGGTCGAATTTTTCAAGGTCGTCTGCGGGCATGACCGGATTGAGCTCCCTGGCCGTAACTACCCAGCATGCACTGCACCAACACACGGCAACCAGCTCTCAACCTCCTTCTTACCTTTCTCGCTCATCCCTCTTATGTTTTTTGCTTGGAAAAAATAAAGCAACTTTCTAAAAATGAGGACTAACTGAGGACTTAATACTAGTAATTACTTTTCTCACTCACACCAGCTTTGTTTTTAACCCATTCATGCCGGTAGCGCCCAAAACCACCTGACCATTATGGTGATATTTCTACACCATTAGCAACTTTAAGAAAATATTTGATGGGGATTGTACTTCAGAACCCATCTCACAACTCCCATTCAAATATTTTGTAACTATATGACTTATGTCAAATTTATTCTATAATGTATAATAGATCAAAACGACAAATATTAAGGAAATCTGCAGGCATGAACAGGTTAAGTTTGACCTCTTGTGAAACTCTTAACCATTTTAAAAGTGTTAAAGTAATTTCTTTTTTTAGGACTAGGTTTAAAGCAATAACTTTAAATACAATACAAATTCTTCAAATAATGAGAACACTATAACATGGATATTACAGACAAAGGGTGAATAGTTACAAGTTAACAATTTAATTCAGAAATTGATGATATCAACAAAACGGTTCTGCAAAATCAATCATCAAGAATATACTGATAACTTACCGACTTCTGTGAGATTTATCTTTTTTCTTCTTCTTTTTAGGAGGGGGAGAAGGAGAGCGGGAGCCTTCTGATGAGAGCTCGAAACTGAAACATAGTTACATATATCATTCTTCACCGAAAAAAGCTTTAAATTTAAATGATCATTCATGAAATGAAAAATTCAAGCACAACATTAAAATAGAGGATAAAATCACCAGATGATATAATCTTAAGATCAAATATGTGATGATCTTCCCCCAGTTAATCAGGTTTTTGTTCAAAAATTTGCTACAGGCATGATATTTGGTATAAATTAAGGTTTATTTAAGCAACAAAATAATTGATAATAATTTTCCAGCCCAGCTATTAAGAAATAAATACTTAATGGAGTAGATTTATTAGCATTGACATGCTTTTTTTTAATTTCAAAATGTGCTGACGAGGTACAAAAGTCAGTAATACACTCAACACGTCTTGTATACATTGGAGATTGTAAACAAGACATGACAGTGATAAGCAGTTATAAGAAGGTGTGTTAGGTGCTCTGTGTTATGTTTGTGTTCCCAACAAATACAAGCTCACAAGTTGACCACTTCAGCTCGAGCTTGGCGAGCCTGCCCCAGTGCTCAAGCCACTCAGTTAGTGAGTGGTGAGTGCAGCTCAAATGCTAAACCTCCAAATCCATTCTCAATTACTTCAATCGCCTGGTAGTAGGTCCCTGTGTTAAGGCGAATTTGGATCTTACCATCCAAAATTCTGGCCTAGTCCAGTTAATCAGTTAATGGACCAATCAAATCGATCCGATATGACCATGCACACTTATCGCTAGGGCCTGGGCTAAAAGATGCAGGACATGTTTTGAAGGGCTTGAACTACCCAAGAGGTATAATACAGGGGAGGGCTTTCCTAGGAATTTGGGCATCCCTAGCCTAGCTACAAGGCTTTTTTTAGGATTTTACTTTATTATATATAAGAGCCTGCACCTATACTAGATAGGGACTTGTGGCCTACTGTTGGCCATTTAGTTCACACAACTGCCACACGAGGCAGATTAGTGTTTAATATTTCCAACTGACCTCCTAGTAAACTGCAGTGCCATCTATCCACAAGGGATGACATTTAAATATGGCCTGGGTGGCAGGCTAGGGCATCCCCAATTCATGTCATGTCAAGATGTTTGGACATGATAAGGCAATGGCAATGTTGTAGAGACAGAATAGGGAAAATACCTGAAGAAAGATTATTGCCTGCATTTATTGTTACTTTTCTCCTTCAAATATTTTGATGCCAAATTGTAATGGGGATTATTGGCCAAAATCCAGTACAAGGTTGCTCATGTTTAGCAATCTTATAAAACTTTGGTCCAACATAGTCATGTGACATATCAATATAAGCAACATTCTGGAAGCCAATTGCCTAATTTAAGAGCTATGTATAAGGTCTTCTTTAAATGTTTTTGATTATCTCTCATGCATATATGTGTGAACAGTTCTCTAAGTTAGTGTTGCTTCAAACACATATATACATTTGTGACATTGGCAGGGTTAAGTTCACTTTCATGAGGCTTTTCCAAGTTTATGCACCCATATCTACCCCTCCAACTTTTCAGTCGTCTACTTACAAGTATGTACCCATATCTACCCCTCCAACTTTTCAGTCGTCCACTTACGAGTATGTACCCATATCTACCCCTCCAACTTTTCAGTCGTCCACTTACGAGTATGTACCCATATCTACCCCTCCAACTTTTCAGTCGTCCACTTACGAGTATTTCTTCTCTGCCATGGCCAGTGCCTTTGCCGCCTCCTCCTTCTCCTTACGCTTGGGATCGAACGAGCTGCCATCTACGTAGTATTCGCCAAGACCAAATGCCGCCCGAAGTTGGGCAGTCTTCTCTTGGGCTGCTTCTGCGATCTGATGGGTCTCTTTCGCACTGAAATAAGAGAAAAAATCAAAATCATAAATAGGTTGATTATAGGAGATATAAAAGAAGCCAGGTTGAATCTAAAATATATTCTACTATTACGATCACCATCATCATCGCCATACCATCATTGTCACCATCCATGATCATTTCCATCATCATCACCATCACTATCATTATCACCATTACCATTTACATCACCATCATCACTACCACCATCATCATCAAAACCATCATCATTACTACCACCATTGATACCATTACTACCATCATTATCATCATTACTACCACCACAATCATCATTATTGTCATCATTACTACCACCATCGTTATCATTACTACCATCATCATCATCATTACTACCACCACAATCATCATTATTGGCATCATGATGATTGATGATTATGGTGATCATCAATATCATCATCAACTGCACCTTTGCAGGATTTATTCATATAATTCAATAATGCAATAAAATTCAAATGTAGATTTCACACAAACACCTTAAGTGAAGAATGCCATGGGAGGGGGGGGGGGGGGGAGGGGGGGGGGGGGTGATGGTGCATTTGAAACTCTTCAAATGCACCATCACTTCCAGGAGTGCTATTGTAGCACCAGCCTTCATCAGCTATTCCTGTGATCTATAATCATTATGAGTTGTTCATACTCTGCTCACTGCCCAGAACAACAAGCAATAAAGCACACTCTGGTGATCACACAAGTTTAATTGCCTCCCTCCAATCAGGTGTGTCCAACCTCAACCACAGCAGCTACATCAAAAATAAACTATGAGGAGACTTGATACAAGTCGCTGTTAACTGGCTCTTTCCTTTCCCTAGTCTCACTGATCTATATATCTGACAAGTTTTTAAGAATGACTGTCACACACAGTGTCTTAGGCAGGATTTAGAAACTGGGTACCTAAAATTGGCAGTTGTAAAATTTTTGGGCGTCCAAATTTTTAAGGGGGATCACAATATACTCATATTTCAACCATAAACATGTATAAATTCATCAAAATCAGGCATGACATCATTAATCAATGTCATGGGAATTATAAGGAGATGAAAACATTCAATTATAAGCTTGAGATTAGATCTTTAGAAATTCCACACTAAAAATCTTTGGGTGTCCTGAGTTTTTTTTAAGGGTTTTGGCGTCCAATAAGGCACCCAGACGCCCTGCTGGCTAAGACCATGGTCACACAGTCTCATTAAAATCTCATTACCACCAGCAGTATGGATTGAAATTTTAACAGTGTGATACAATATGGATCTTTTCTTAAAGATACAATATCTCAAAAATATCTTTAATGATACTGTCTGCCTCTCAAAGACCTTATTTTGTTTAATTTAACAATTAGCTTTGGAAATTTTGGTAATAAATAGCAAAACACATCCATCGCGAGAGGTCCAGGTACGATTTAAGTCAATTTTATAAATATTTCAAATCTTTATTTGGTATTGTATTGAGTACCAGTACTTCTCCCTAACTATCGATACTACCCCTTCACTACAAATGCTACAAGGATGTTTGCTTATTCCCATTTTTGCAATGAATCTATCTATTTGTATAAATCTCACAAGTTTTTAAGCATAACTATCACACAGACTCTACATATGTACACATGCGATCTCATTGCCAGTATCAACTCTACCCCTTCACTACAATGCTACAAATCACCCCTTCTCTTCATCCCCTATTCCGCAGAGGTCGCAGCACAGTGTTCCAGCCATGTTTTACGACCCTAACACCCATCAACATCCCGATCCCCCTGAGGCCCGCCACGACAGATAAGGCCAAGCAAAGTCGACTTACGCTATTTACATGTCATTTCCGTAGATTAGCACCGGCTCAGACCCGGCATACACAAACAAAAATGATAAGACGCACCTAGTTTTATGACAACTTGCGCCCTTTTCTAGTTAGATATCTGCCGACTACAATGGATCACAATTGCAGGGACGCTTCCTCCATGTTTACCAATGTATGTATTTCCATAGCGCGGTAAATCAGCAGCACTTTTTGTTTGGTTTTGTTCTATGTTTCCATTTATTATGCAGGAAAAACAATCAGACCACTTTCCAGAAGCAAATGGAAGTTGTAAAGAGGAATATCATGACAAATGATTCTCTTAACAAAACTGATAAATATAGAGAATGAAAGAAGTTTTCCACCAAGCAAACTTTTTAAAGGGGTGCTAAGAAATATCTACCTATTGTACTTTTCAATTGTAATAAAACACTGAAATATCTTATATTCCAGATATATTGACTTAAGTAAGAAAAGTTTTATTTTCAAATAATTATTTGGTTTATTCAATAAGAAAAAATTAACCTTTTCCAATTATTTTGGGGGTTGGTAAGAGGAGGAGGGGGGGGGGGGGGGCTGTGAGCTTAGGCATGGATTGATTTCTTTAGTTGGGTGCGATTTTCTAGGAATGATCCCTTCCACCCTCCCTTGGGTATCTAGGTTCTAATTAATTAAACCTTCACTGCCATACCCACACCTGAGTCTCTACCTCTACCTTTGACATATACAAAACGCAATGCAGGGAAACGCATTAGTTTCACAATGGCGCGGCTGGAGGTGCCACAGCGGGTGCAAAACGAGCTCTTCACAGGAAACCAGACCTTCATCACGCAGTTAGAGCCACAATGATAAAAGAACGGGGAAACGAAGGAAGTCGAGGCTCAAAAGGAAACATCTGCCTCCGTGTATAATTTTTCCATTTCCTAAACGCTGGCTCGCTCGATCCATCAGACTTCGCGGGAAGTTCAAGACAAGTTGTTTTGTTTACCAAGGCAGTTCTGCCTAGTTGCACAACTCAGAGAAAACAATGGTTTCCATGGCAACAAAGGAATGTTGCAGATGCACCTATTGAAGGTATCATCAATCCAGCTCCGATCAGGAAATAAGATAAGCCTGATTATCGAACAGAACAATTTGTCTTGAGCTTGAAGGGATAACTGAAACTTCTAGATTTATCACAATTGCAGAGCTAACCTTGCATTGGTCAATACTGGCAATTCTAGAATTACATTTATGATTATACAAATACGTCTAAGAATACTACCCATGCAAAGGTCCTTTTCCTAAAGTTGTTATAATCATACAAAATTTAGTGAAGATATTTAGATATTTTATCTACAGCTATGGTTTTGCCTATTCAAATAAAATGATTCATCCAAAAAAACACAAAATATGTTAATGCATTATAGAAGAGAAAACAAGTTCAAACCATGAAACAACCTGAATAATCAATATTAATTAATTAATTCATTTGATGACCAGCTGGTCAAAACATTGGGTGATAATTGAATAATCAGCAGGGAGGAAATGCTCAAGGGAGCAATCATTAATTGAAACACTGAATGTAGCCTGCAGGGAGCAACCATTGCATGCATACATCAGCTACAGAGGCATGACTGCACTTGGTAGTAATAAGTAATTCATTTGAAAGTTTACTTACAAGTGTGCCAGCTTTTCTTCACAAGAAAATAAAAGGAGTATATGAAACGTAGATAATGTATTATAAGAAGAATTTGATTTAGAATGTCAAAAAACTTTTATGGGAAACACTCACCCCATGCACTTAGATGATTGGCTAAATGATTTAATAAGCAGAGATGATTGAGGTGAAAATAATCTCACTCTAGTATAGGGATTTTGATCCAAAATTACCTCCGAAATTTAGTCTATTAACTAACAAAGTCATAACAGAAAAAAATCACAGTAGTGAGATGTGACAAGAGTACATGCATTGAGGCACATGGTATAGCA